>APFE030794228.1:1178-74496 GCA_000404065.3 Pinus taeda | reverse complement strand
ATGGACCCATGTTGCCTCCGGATTCCCCAAAAAACATCGTTTAGGGCCTCAAAAACGGCTCCGGAAGTTCAGGACCCGAAAAACTGCTAAAAATAGTAAGTTGTGCTACAATTAAGGAAACTGAAAATGCTGAGAAAGACAATGGTGGGGGTCCAGGTGGACTTGGCAGGTGGCCACCAATATCCACCTGGATCATCTGGTGCATGTTGTGGTGCTTGTTGTGGTGTCGTATCTTCCAATATTACTTCAACCACTAAGCTCTCATCTGATGTATCAACACTTGTATCCTTTTCTGCTTCAGCCTCTATTTGTGTTTGATTGTCGATCATTAATGGCTCATCCTCTGATATGTCAGTCCCTGGAACATCTTCAGCTTCAGCCTCCATGGCTCTACCTGTTTATCAATGGAAATGTCCTGTCATGTAATTTTCTTCTTTTTATATCAGAGCTTCCGGAATTTGTTCTGCACATTAATATTGACAGTACCCACCAATTCCATCCAAGGATATCCTAAAACAACATCCATGTTATCTATATCTGAAGTATAAAAATCACAATGCAACACATACTTATCCATAGAAAGCTTCAAAGCTTTATAAACTTGAACATCTTCATTATCAACTTGTGAGTTTTCAATGTGTTTTGTTGGAACTTGCAATTTTTTTGCCAAATTAACATTGATAAAATTATGCTTGCTGCTAGGATTTATAGACACAATGATCTTCTCCTTCTGAATCAATCCATGAACCTGCAATAAGGAAACACCCGTAGAAAATAACCCTTACGTGTCTCATTCTCCTTTTTCTATCCCGAGACCATTTGTCTAAAAGGACTCTTTCAAATTCTGCATCTGAAAGTTTGGTCAACTACCTGTGGTCAAGTGATAACCACCATTTGTCAGCCTCATCTTTCATATTAAGCACCATTGGAATCTTCCAACATGTCCCATGTGTGGACTTTTGTCTCTGTATGAATTCTTCAATAGTAGGACCATTATCTTTTCCTGTAAAACATAGCCTCTCCATGAAGAGAGTTTGCGAAAAATCACTTACAATTTTAAATGGCCACAATTCCGTCAATATTTCTTAGAATCCCTATTATGACCTGTTTTCGGAAATGGAACCATCATTAGAAATCTCGATCTAGGCACTGGAAATTTCAGATCTGCACTGCAACTCTCTCATCGTCACCAATAAATATAAAATAAAAAATAAATAAAAAAAAAGAAGAGGGAGCTAATTTTTAATCAGCGATATCTCCCTCATCCGGACTCCGATTCGACTGATTTTTTTTTTGAATTCAAATTTTTCACAAAGAATCCAGATCTGTAATTATATTTTGTAGATTTTTCCCCAAAATGTATAAATATGGCCTCAAACTCGCTGCCCCGGAAAAATGTCTACAACACCACTGATTTTTAGATCAGCGATATCTCCTTCGTCCGGACTCCGATTCAGCCGCTTTTTTTTTTTTTAAATTGAGTATTTTATCACAAAGAATCCAGATCTGTAATTAGATTTTGTATATTTTTCCCTAAAATGTATATATCTAATCTGCAAACTCGCCGCCCCAGAAAGTTCCTGCAAAAAATAAATAAATAAATAAAATTCTCCACTTTTTCCCAAGAAAGTGCTCTGATACCACTTGTTATAGATCTGATATGAAAATATAAGACAATGCAAATAAACCCAAGAAATAACAAGATCTGAATATAGAAATGCTTCACTTTGTTAATATCAAACCCTTAAGGTAGGTTAACACCATACATTCACTCCTTAAGGAAGGAGAACACTCCACAAGCCATATGTCTATTCATACAATAATCCTTGACACCTCTCAATGTGGAGTCTCTAGCCTCTATATAGGCCTCATACATACAATATCATGGGTCATTAACGTGGTTCCCTCAATACCATCTATCTGATACCATGGACTCATTACATTATTACTAACTACTTGTGGTCCCTTACATGATACGAGTTAACCACCTTATTTATTGCTATGGCCCATCCCATTATTACATTATTCCCTTGAGTACCTCCCTTTGTACCCCATATTATCCCCCCTAGGTATATAACATTTCACCCCCCTTAACATGTTTCGTCCTCGAAACATGGGAAGAACACAAATAATAAGGTCTACTCAAAAGAGTAGTCCACTGATACCATGCATGTGCATCTAACCATCCAAGAGAAAGGTGAATCCTCAATCTCTGGTGCCTCGCTCGCTTGAGATGGAAGTTGACCTTGGTAGCTCTTCTGTGTTGATGTGTAGTAGGTGGATCTTCGCTCCTCTCTATCTGTCATTCGGGGGTTGTTGTCCTTGTGGCTAGTTTGTTGCCATCTTGTTGGTTGTTTTCTTGCCGGGTGATGTGGGTGATGATATGTGGAAGTTTTAACCCGCGGTGTCTTTTTCTTTAATTCACACCTTACTGGAGCCTGACTGTTATCTGGTGCATGTTGTGGTGCCTGCTGTGGTGTCTTATCTTCCAATATTACTTCAACCACTGAGTCTTCATCTGATGTATCAGCGCCTGTAGCCTTTTCTGCTTCAGCCTCTGTTTATGTTTGATTGTCGATCATCAATGGCTCATCCTTTGATATGTCGGTCCCTTGAACATCTTCTGCTTCAGCCTCCATGGACTCTACCTGTTTATCAATGGAAATGTTCTGTCATGTAATTTTCTTCTTTTTGTACTAGAGCTTCAAGAATTTTTTTTGCACATTAATATTGATAGTACCCATCGATTCCATCCAAGGATATCCCAAAACAACATCCATGTTATCCATATCTGAAGTATGAAAATCACAATGCAACACATACTTATCCATAGAAATCTTAGAAGTTTTATAAACTTGAACATCTTCATTATCAACCTATGAGTTTTCAATGTGTTTTGTTGGAACTTGCAATTTTTTTTGCCAAATTAACATTGATAAAATTATGCGTGCTGCTAGGATTTATAGACACAATGATCTTCTCCTTCTGAATCAATCCATGAACATGAAATTAGGAGACACCCGTAGAAAATAACCCCTTACATGTCTCATTCTCCTTTTTTCTATTCTGAGACCATTTGTCTAAAAGGACTCTTTCAAATTCTGCATCTGAAAGTTTGGTCAACTACTTGTGGTCAAGTGATAACCACCATTTATCAGCCTCATCTTTCATATTAAGCACCATTGGAATCTTCCAATGTGTCCCATGTGTGGACTTTTGTCTCTGTATAAATTCTTCAATAGTAGGACCATTATCTTTTCAAGTAAAACATAGCCTATCCGTGAAGAAGGTTTGGGAAAAACTCACTTACAATTTTAAATGTCCACAATTCCGTCAATATTTCTCAGAATCCCTATTATGACTTGTTCTCAAAAATGGAACCATCATTAGAAATCCTGATCTAGGCACTAGAATTTCAGATATGTGTTGCAACTCTCCCGCCGTCACCAAAAATTCTAAAAAAAAAAAAAAAAGAGCTAATTTTAAATCAGCGATATCTCCCTCATCCAGACTCCGATTCGACTGATTTTTTTTTTGGAAATCGGGAATTTTTCACAAAGAATCTAGATCTGCAATTAGATTTTGTATATTTTTCCCCAAAACGTACAGATCTGCACCGCAAACTCGCTGCCCCAAAAAAATGTCTGCAACATCACTAATTTTTAGCTCAGTAATATCTCCTTCGTCCGGACTCCAATTCGGCCGATTTTTTTTTTTAAATATGGTATTTTTCACAAACAATCTAGATCCGCAATTAAATTTTGCAGATTTTTCCCCAAAATATATAGATCTAATCTGCAAATTCGCCGCCCCAGAAAGTTCCTACAAAAAATAAAAATAAATAAATAAAATTCTCCACTTTTGCCCAAGAAAGTGCTCTGATACCACTTGTTATAGATTTGATATAAAAATATAAGACAGTGTACATAAACCCAAGAAATAACAAGATCTGAATATAGAAATGCTTCACATTATTAATATCAAACCCTTAAAGTAGGGTAACACCATACATTCACTCCTTAAGAAAGGAGAACACTCCACAAGCCATATGCATGTTCATACAATAATCCTTGACACCTCTCAATGTGAAGTCTCTAGCCTCTATATAGGCCTCATACATACAATACCATGGGTCATTACAACGGTTCCCTCAATACCATCTATCTAATACCATGGGCCCATTACATTATTACTAACTACTTGTAGTCCCTTACATGATACGGGTTAACCACCTTATTTAATACTATGGCCCATCTCATTATTACATTATTCCCTTGGGTACCTCCCTTTGTATCTCATATTATCCCCCCTATGTATATAACAAGGAATTAGTATTTATCCGTAGATACCAAATTCTTCAAAACACACATCACCAGTAATCATCTTGGACTAGCAAGTCCACCAAGCACTCTATTTGTTGGTTTATCGTGGTTGACAATTTAATTTATTTTTTTTTAATGTAGATGTTTTGTTTCGACAAGTATATGTATTGTTGCATCTCTTTTAGTTTTTACTTGGCTAAGTTACACTAGTAGGACTGGAAAAATGAAGAGTGATGTGTCACATTAACTAGTTCTCATGATATTCTCGAACTTTGTTTTTGATAGTCAAGGTATTACCTATGCTTATCCCTAGTGGCAGAGAAGACTTGCCAGGTTACTATGAAAGATGTCTTTTTAGAGATGTTAAATAGCTTGCAATGTAAAATCTTTTGATATTAATGTTAATAATAATAAAAAATACACAAAAGCTATAAACAAAATTCAAATAAAAAACAAAAAATAACATTTAATAATAAACCTTAAACTTACTTCATATACCTAAAACACAATTGATGTTAAAATAAAATAGATAATTAACGTATGATGTCCAATCCAATATTTTTTATTTTTTAATTCCATTTATTTATTATTCATAATTAAAATACTAAATTTTTTTATTCATAATAAAAATACATTCTCCGTAACAATAAAGTACATTAACTTTATAACATTAAACCTAATACCTTAGTAAGAAATTATAAAACACTATACACGAAAACTCTAAACAAAATTGGAATATAGAAAAAAACTATAAACTATAAAAGCAAAGTACTATTAACTGTATATTTACTTCATATAACTAAAACACAATTGATGTTAAAATAAAATAAAACACTATACACGAAAACTCTAAACAAAATTGGAATATAGAAAAAAACTATAAACTATAAAAACAAAGTACTATTAACTGTATATTTACTTCATATAACTAAAACACAATTGATGTTAAAATAAAATAGGCAATTAATTTATGTTGCCCAATCCAATTTTTTCTAACTTTTGATTTCATTTATTTCCAAATTAAAATTCTAAATTTTCTCATTTATAATAAAAATATTAAATTTTACTATTGAGTTTATTGTTAAAGTATTACACATTATATTACACATTGAGTGACTTGTTATGTTTTTCTTTTATCCTAAAAATATAAAACTTCCTCCTCTCTCCTGAGGACGACGAAGCTTAGCTAGGGGTTCCCACGGTTGCTTGTCATGTGTTTCTTTTTTTCCTTCAAAATTGCCTAGTCTGTTTAGAATGACCATTAATTCTTATTTTCCCCAAAATTGTGTAGCATATTTAGAATGGCCTTTAATTCTGATTTTTTCATTTCAGGAAGTATTGAGTTTTGCCTAGCATATTTAGGATGTTCTTTAATTTTTATTTTTTATTTGAGGAGGAATTGGGTTTTCCCTATGCAACTTGTATTTGGATGATTATACATACACTTTCCATAGATATAATATTAAATAAAGGTTTTTATGTATTATTATAAATATTGTTTGAATGATTGTTTTAATTTTTTTTTGTTTTATTTTGGAAATAGTATTATTAAAGATTATTAATAGTTTCATATTATAGGTTTTTTTATAGTTTTTTAGTTAAAAATATCTAAGAGGTCAACCAAGTTTTTATTGATAACATTTCAATATCTATAATTTCCATATTATGTATGTGTGTGGAGAGTACCACTTTAGTTTATGGGAAAAAAAATCCAAATTTTCGCAAAAGTTCTATATTTCTCAACTAGAATTATTATGAAAATAGTTGAATATGAAACATTCATCCTCGAGATAGCTAAAAAACTCATCCAAAACTAAGACCTTATCATAAATAAATCTCAAAAACCATAAATTTATTTTTGTGAGCCTCATATTAAACTCATCAATTTTAAGCATCATTCTTAACCCTTCCCTTATTCCTCCTTAATATCTTAGATTCTTACCCCTTTGCTCTAATCACCTCTCTTAAATGTCCCATCAATTTTTTTTATGTTTCAAAATAGTGTTCCCTTTTTATATTAAACTCATCAATTTTAAGCACCATTCTTAACCTTTCCCTTATTCCTCAATATTTTAGATTCTTACCCCTTTGCTCTAGTCACCTCTCTTAAATGTCCCATCAATTTTTTTTATGTTTCAAAATAGTGTTCCCTTTTTAAATTCATTACGTTTGATGAGCCTCATAATTGACATTTTTATACGCCCTCTTTACCTTATTATTAATTCATTTTCACTTGCCAATGACCCCGTATTAGCCCATTCTAGTACTTATATATGAAATTTAGACATAAAATGTTTTTCATTGCATTTGCCTCATAATTGACATTTTTATACGCCCTCTTTACCTTATTATTAATTCATTTTCACTTGCCAATGACCTCGTATTAGCCCATTCTAGTACTTATATATGAAATTTAGACATAAAATGTTTTTCATTGCATTCTTTAATATTTTACATGAATTTATTATTAAACATTAGAAAAATGAACAAATTTGCATTTATTTTAAGTTAATTTGCAAAGAATGTTGCCATAGGGAATGTTTTCGTTACTCTAAACTTTGTTGCTACAATTCTTGTTGTTGCAACTCTAATTCACATTGTTGTTGCAACTCCTATTGCTGCAACTCTAAACTTAGTTGTTGGAACTGGGATTCATGTTATTTTTGTGCAACAAAGTTCACACTATTGTTGCAACTCTAGTTGCTACAACTCTGATTGATGACGTTGTTGCAACTCTCATAGGTGCAACCTCTCATTGTTGCAAATTCAGTTCACGATGTTGCTGCAACTTTGTACTGATTGATGACGTTGTTGCAACTCTCATAGGTGCAACCTCTCATTGTTGCAACTTCAGTTCACAATGTTGCTGCAACTTTGTACCGCAATTCATGCTACAACTCTTAGAACTATGAGTCACCACTAAAACCATGAGCCAACAAAACTTTGGGTTGATTGGAAACTTGAGTTGATGCTATTATATAGTTGTTATTTCATTATTTCAATTTGGATCAATATTAGATATGATTAATTGAGTTGTTAATAATTATTTTAGAATTATGTATGAGTCATTTGATGTTTGCTAATTATCGAACCATATGAGAAACTTATAGATCTCATTTATTGGTTATTATTGTATTTTAAAAAAAATATGTATAAAAAGAATTCATCATTCATTTCACAGGAGAGAACTCCTAGAACAATGTCCAAATCATAATGAAATAATTTAATTATTAATATTTTATTTTATTATAATTTATTTCTATAGTTTATGATTTGTTTAATTTATTTAATTTGTTTCTTTTTTGCATATTTATGAAATATTAATTCCTTTTAAGTAGCTTGAACTAATTTATGTTTTCAACGTAACAGTGCTTGGTAAATATCAACACTACCTTCTATGAAGCCATTGTATAATTTAGGTAGTTATTTTTTAGTTGTGTATTTTAACTCAGTTATTTATTCATGTAGAATTTATGTTATTTACTTGTGTACTTAATTTGTGGTTCTGTTGGTAAATATTAGCATTTTATTCTATGGAGGTAGGGTCCAATCTAATAGAACATAGTGTTGTATAATTTAGGTAGCTCTCTTTTTAGTTATGTATTTTAACTCCTTAATTATTTATTCATATAAAATTTATATTATTTACTTCTATAATTAATTTTTGGTTGTGTGATTTTAATTACTATGCACTTATTTATTCTTGCATCAATTTATTTATACAATTGGTTATTTGACATGTTTTCATTTCATATTGGTTGTGTTCATTTATGTTGTTGAATAAATGTGCTTAATAATAATTTCATTTGTTGATTGTAGTAAAAAAAGGATCATCTTGTCAAGGATTAGTCTTTTCATTCATTTATGTATGTGTGATTTATCTCCTACAAGTGTGTTTACCTTCGAGGAAGCATGTTTACTCTCCTACAAATGTGTTTATTCTCTCACAAGAGTGTTTATTTTCCCGCAAGAATGTTTACTTTCCCACAAGTGTGTTTAATTCCTTGCAAGTATGTTTATGTTTACTTTCCTACCAGCCACTTTTGTGGCTTTACTTTTGAACTTGTAGAACCTTACCAAGGTTGTGAGCTACCTATACTCGATATGCAAAAGTATCATTTATACTACAAAAACAAAAACAAAGAATCAATGATACTACAACTACAAAAACAAACCAATGAAAGTAGAAATTATGATCTGCATGTATAGTAACTCGCACGAGAGCAAGGTTGACAATTAAATGCATTGTGTTTTGGTTGTCTTTTTTATCAATTAGAATGATAATTAAAAGGTTTGTTACCTTTCCATTTTTTTTCATTGGCACACCCATTTTATAGGCTTACAATCAATGTTTCTCTAATTTGTTAATCCCTATTTATTCAAATTCACTAATTACCTCCACTCAAATGCTTCTAAGCTTTCAAGATGTTACTCTTTCACAAAACTTTAATACAAATTCCTCCATAATTACTTTCCTCCAATGATAGTAGTTTGTCTTAATTAGAATTTTACATATAAATATTTATTGTAATTTCTTCCAAAAATGCTTCTTTCGAATCATTTTTCGCCAAGGAAAATCTTATAGGATCTCACCCTTAATATCCAAAGGAAGAGCAACTCAACCACTAATCACAATAATTATTGGTATTCCCGAGGGATGACTGAATTTGAAACCCTAACATATGGTCTATTTCATTAGCAATATACTTTGGGAAAATAATTCAACCAAATAAATTAACTATTAAGATTTGTTTCATTTCATGGGATGAAAACTTATTAAATGTATTTTTAACATATTGATTGTTATGATTGTTGTGGTCTCACCCATATTTTACCTAGTCTCCTTTACAGATTATATATTTGTATAAACCTCTACATTTCAAGTTTGTTTACTAACTGTATCTAAATATCCTATATATCCTATTTCTACTTATAATTACATTATTCTTATAGATATATTCATTTATTCATGATTTCATTTATAAAAAATAAGAATACTAAACATATTTATTAATTAATAATATTATTAATAGTAAAATAATAACACAGATTATATATATATATATATATATATATATATATATAATTATAATTTGATTTAATCTTTGATTATTTTTAAAAAACCAATTTTCATTTTATAGATCTAGGAGTCATCCAAATTTTAACTCATAAATTAAAAAATCATTCTCATTCTCCCCCCAATTTTCACTCCAATTTTCTCTACATAAATCTAAGAATCATCCAAATTCTAACCTCATTCTCATTCTTACCTTCTCAATTGAAAAGTCAATCTCATACTTACATTACCTTACCAATCAAAGAAAAGTTCTATTATTGACCTACTAAAAACAGTGATATTCATGCACCGTAAGAGATAAGTGAACCTCCCTACCTAAATGTATATGTATGAGAGAGCTTAATAGTATTCATAATCTAAGAATAGTTCTATTATTGACCTACTAAAAACAGTGATATTCATGCACGGGAAGAGATAAGTGAACCTCCCTACCTAAATGTATATGTATGAGAGAGCTTAAATAGTATTCATAATCTAAAAAGAAGAAAAAAAAGTTTATATATATATATATATTATATTATTTTAAGTTTTTCTATGTGGAAAATTTGGATTTTGATTTTATATTTTTTTTTTTTATATTTAGATTTTTTGTCATGATGTTAAGAGAGGTTTTTTATAATTATTCGTTTTATGCTTAAACAAGTATATATGTGTGTGTGTGTTTCTAAATATATTTTAAATTAAATATTAAAGAGATTATAAACATAAATTTATACTTCTATAACATTCTCAAAATTGCATGTTAGTATAATATAAAATATTATATGAAATAAAATACTTATTTACAAATCTATCTGACACTATAAAAACTAAATCATATTAGTTATGGGAAGAAGGAACTTTATAGATTATATTTAACATCATTTTTTTATTGTTTTTTATCAATCTACAATATCATATGTGATGTATAATCCCTAAGCATTAATATATGAAAAGAAGTAAAGAAAAGTAGCATAAATTTATGCTAATTTAAGATTTTTTGAGTATTTAAAAATTTCAGGTTTTTTTTAATTCTTCTTAGTACTTTATAAACCAAACTATCATAGATCTATCTTAAACATTTTACAATGTTATTATAATGGTGGGGAGATATGAGGGAGATAATAGGAAAATTAGGGTGATGGAGAGGGGGAGGGAATAATGGGAAAACCTTTATATCTTTCTCCACCTTTGAGTTGGGATGGGGAGACATAATAGGAAAATATTTATATCTTTCCCCATACTCATTTCGATAGAGATATGAAGGATAATTTTATAATAATTTTTTTCTTAATAATAAAATTTTCTATATTTTCTTTTGCCTCCACTACCTTCTTCATATATAAGGGTAAGGGTGGAAGGAGATATGAGGTAATATGAGGATAGTAGTGGGAGGATATAATAGGGAAAACTTTAATATGGAAAACATTATATATTTTGCAGTCATAGGAGGGAAAATTTTATAATAAATTTGTCCTTATTATTTTCCCCAACCCTACCCTTAGATATGAGAGAATATAAAGGTGGATGTACAGAGAGATACAAGAGTATAGATGGGGATAGATGTAGGAGAAAAATCTATAATGAAGTATTTACTATTATTTCTCATTGTGAGGAGATAATCGGGAGAGCTTTAACAAGGAAAACTTCATTTCTCCCCTAACCCTCGTTTATGAGGGTGGGCGTGAGGGAAAATTTGAGAGTGCGGGTAGGGGAAGACATACGGGAAAAAAGTAATAAAATTTGCATATTATCTTTTTTCATGGAAGATAATAGGAAAATCTTTACAGTTTTCCCTATTATTTCTAACCAAGAAAACTATATTTCTCCCTCCACCCTTGTATATGAGGGTGGGTGTGAGGGAAAATTTGAGAGTACAGTTAGGGGGATGTGACACCTTTAGTACATTTACCCTTATTTTTAGTAATTTGAAAATACTCTAAATTATAAATGTGTATATTTTATGTAATGGCGTGAAGAGTGGGACCATAGATGCATGATTTAAGAGGGAAGAAGAAAGATAAACCCAAGTGGGGTTAGTTGGCACCTTTAATTAATTTTATGGTGAAAATAATAAGAAAAATAAGAGGAAGTGTCCAAGAGGACCATGAAGAGACACCCTGAGGAAATAATAAAAAAGCAAATGCACAACAATATGGGGGTTGGACCTCTTCTTGGTAAAACTTATGAGGAAAGCTGGAAAGAGTTATGAGCTAAGGGAATGGGCTTCCCTGAAAGAGGAAATTATGACCAAAGTGTAGGAGGATTAAGAGGAAATGGGAATGAGTGTTTTCCAAGAATTGGATGAGAAACCACTCAGGGTGCTAGCTAGGGTCGATAAACCACATGCAGATGAGAGCTTGCTAAGAGAGCTAATAAACCACCCAAGGTACTTCTTGTGGGCTAATAAACCACTCTTAGAGTGCTTGACAGACCTGATAAACCACACATTATTGTGAATTTTGTTGTGCTTGATTAGTTGATAAACCACCCAATGTCATATGCATTTCCTATCTTTTGTGCACTGAATATGAATTCTTGCTAGGTCTGTTGAAATAAATTCCCCTTAAATCATGGATCTGGCTCGGGGGTGATAGTTGTAAGTGATTATGGCTATAGTAGGTCTATGGTTGGGTGGAAAATTAAATTCTCACCTTCAGTTTGGCCATTGGTTGTATTCTATTTACATGTATATAGTTGAGAGATGTGAAGTTAAAGATTTCCTTGTGAAATTTAATGTTTGGCTTTGAATGATGTTGTATTGTTGTGTAATGTTGGTGCATGAACTTATTGAATGAAATTCTTGAATTCTTTTGGTTCTTTTTATGAATTTATGTCATGCAATTATAAGCTAAATGCTTGAAGTTTTCTATTTACTGTATATAGAGTGTAGAAGCCACAACATGGAATGTCATCTTTCTTGTGTAGAAGTGAGATCCTGAATTCCTGGATAATTTCTCCAAAAATGGGTTTGTTCCTATGTTCTTTTAAAGCCTGCATTATGGTCTGGATGGCCTAAGTATGGAAGAGATGGACATATCTTTGTGAAATGTTGCATTCCTATAGGAAAACTAAATTGGCCATTAGGCCCTAATTTATAAAAATATAGGATCCCAAGACAGATAGTCCTGCTACTATGCAAAAGTATATAAATGCATTTCGGGTCTAGCTAGGCCGAGACCTTAATGATCTTAAGAGAGATGGTGATCTGTACATGCACACACACTCAAAGATCGTATGTGTGCATTTCAAGCTTGGCTAGGTTGAAGCCTCAGTGGACTCGAGAAGGATAACTTTATCCTTGTTCTTTTATGTGAACTCGTAAATGTCTTTTTGTAGGCCATAGGATGAGACGGGTTGAAGCGGTGTAAAAGGTCAAGAGGGATAGCTCTGAAGGAGTTGCACAACTATTATATATATGTATTCATATGTGTATGTGGGGGTGGAACCTTAGTACCCTAAAGGAAATGGCTTAAACCTTTTTCATCCCTATGATCAGGCACAATGACCAAGTGCTTAAGAAAGAGGAATCTAGGTCGTTAAGGGCTAAGCATTGTATAACCATCGGACAGATCCCGGAGGTTTGGTACCCCGAAGACTTCGATGGGACGTTAGGCAAACCCCGTCAGGATTTATCTACCAAACGACATGGCACAGTGGGGCTGGGGGCTAGTTCATTCGACGTAATTGAGGCAGAGGACCCCATATATTTTATAATGTGAAATATGCAATTAACCAAGGAATGGAGGGTTTGGTGGGGCCCATGGCCAGAACCATAGGTGACGTGGCAACACTTAATAAGCCAGGTGAAGGTGAATGTCAGTGAAACGTGGTGACTTGGGGTAGGCATGTTACCCCATCGGTAACGCTGGATCCGTCACCCCGGCATTTATTCCTAGGCAATATTATGTGGTGTTTGGTACAAAAGTCTCAGGATTTTATTTTCGAGAGGACATGGCATGGTGGGCCATCGTTCATGTCACATCATAATAGGGAGGAGTCTTCTCATTCGTCCACGCTACCTCAGCTATTTTAAAAGGTTGGGTCACCCCAACAGTTTAAATGCATTATGAAA
The DNA here is from genome assembly GCA_000404065.3 of Pinus taeda. Lineage (NCBI taxonomy): Eukaryota > Viridiplantae > Streptophyta > Pinopsida > Pinales > Pinaceae > Pinus > Pinus taeda. The sequence continues at coordinate 61,043 of APFE030794228.1, read as the reverse complement.
GAAAAGGTCGGGACAATGTGGCAAGATAGAGCACAAGTACATGATGACAACCAGAAACGAGATGACACATGGAGGAGGGGTCCATGGAAGGGCCATGTAACCTCAACACCACTACCTCAATGTTTTCTATTGGAGTTGGGTGCAATTCTGCAAGAATTTTATTCCCAAGGTGATGTGGTCATAGAGGAGCCTGCGCCGCGTATTTTTATATATATATATATATATATTATATATTATAGAGAGAGGAGAGAGAGAGAGAGAGAGAGAGATTGGTACCAGATGTGAATGGGTCGACAACTAATATAACATGGCCTAGCATGGTTGGGTCGGTAGTTGTCAAGTGGGATATGACATGGATGCACATGTGGGCACCATGTGGGCACCACATAGGTGCCATGTGGCAAGCTAGAATGACGTGACACTATCTCAAAGGCCAATATTTGAACGACCATATCTTTTGATCCGAGAGTCGGATTTGAGAAAAAAATTATATCGTTGGAATGGTCTCGACGAGATAAACGCAACGATGTTATCCATTTTAAGTTCTAAGGAAATTAGAAAAAAAAATAGCCTCCATTTCCATAATTGGACTTTGGAGGTTAGGCCATCAAAGTAACTATCACTTTCTACCCTTAGTAGGGGCTAAGGATCGTAGGGGGTGTGTTACAGGGGAGACATAAGGAAAAACTTTATAATAAATTTTACATATTATGTCTTGCGGTGGGGAGATAACAAGGAAAAAATTATCTTCCCCGAGGTGAAGATATGAGAGTAGGGATGGGGCAAATATGAGGGAAAAATTTATATTAATGTTTTCCATATTATCCCCCACCATGCTTCATTGTCACATATGAGAGTGAGGGTTGGGGTAGATAATAGGGAAACTTTGTTTTCCCCATCTATATAAGGTGAGTGGAGATAATATGGCAAAAGTGGGAGGGGCACAATAGAGATAACTAGGAAAACATGTGTGGGAATAGGAATGATAACTAGGAAAGTTTGGGTGACAAAGTGAGGATAATTGGGGAAAAAAAAAACCCTATCATCTCCCAACATCCCCACTTTCATACATAAGGGTGTAGATGATATTAGGGAAAACTTTATGTGGGGAGGAGGGGAAGGGGAGAGATGACAGGGAAAACTTCATAAGGCGAAGGTGAGGGTAGGGTAGGGCAAGATGGGATAGAGTGAGATAATAGGGGAAGCTTTATAATTAAATCTTTCCTTATTGTCTCCCCCTGCCTCCATATAAAATTTTCCCTATTATCTACCTCCACTTCCACCCTCACCCTCACCTTCACATTATAAAGTATTCCTATCAACTCTACCCACCCACGCAAAAAAAATTTGCTATTATCTCATCCTCACCCTTGTATACGAAATAGGGGTTGGGGGATAGATAATATGGAAAACAAATTTGTTTTCCCTATTGTCTCCCTTGGTCCCCCAACCTATGTTTCCCTAGTTATCTCCCTTGCCCCAAAGTTTGTTTTAACTTATCTTTCCTTATTATTTCCCCCACTCCCAAGTTTGTTTTAACTTTGCTTTTGATATTATTTCTCCCAACCCCAAGTTTGTTTTCTCAACTAGCAACCCCAACCTGAGACCCACCCATATTTTCCCAATTATTTCACCCACCCTATACAAATACATTTTCTTATTTCACCTCCATATTTTTATTAAACCCTTTCATAATGGAGAATGTCTCTTTGGGGAAAAATACTAAAACATTTTCCTAGAAGCTTAAATCATTTTGATATGAGTAAAATCAATTTAAAATAATATTTTCTCAATTATTTCCCACCACATAATTTTTTTATTATTATCTATCCTCACCTTCACTTTCATATATTGGTTAAACTATTTCATAATTTTTTATAATACAATATACCTATTATATCTATTTTGTAATCAAAATACCAACTATCATAGTCTTTCAAAATTGAAAATAACTAATAAAATATTAAAAAATATCTCTTACCAAAAAGCATAGATCATTTTAATAGTAGTAAAGACCATTTAAAACAATATTCAACTATCTACTACATAAATTGTGAATCGAACCATTAGTTACTTTAAAATACAAAAGATAACTTAGATAAATAAAAAATAAAGGCATTATTTTACTTAAAATGAGAAAAAAATAAATTTGAATTTAAGTGTTTCAAAATTGAAAATACCTAATAAAATATTAAAAACTAGCTCTTACCAAAAAGCATAGATCATTTTAATAGTAGTAAACACTGTTTAAAACAATATTCAACTATCTATGTTGTGAATGGGAACCATTAGTTCCTTTAAAATACAAAACATAACTTAGATAAATAAAGAATAAAAACATTATTTTACTTACAATGAGAAAATATGGTTCTAAATATCATAATCTTTCAAAATTGAAAATTCCTTTAAAAAACATTAAAAAAATATCTCACATAATTTAAAACAATATTCAACTATCTACCTAAGTTGTGAATGAAACCATTAATTACTCTAAAATAAAAAAAATAATTTAAATTAAAAAAATATCTCACATAATTTAAAACAATATTCAGCCATCTACCTAAGTTGTGAATGAAACCATTAATTACTTTAAAATACAAAAGATAACTTAGATAAATAAAGAATTGAGACATTATTTTACTTTAAATGAGAAAAAATAACTTTGAATTTATACTAATCTTTGAACTCAATAAAAAATTACCAAACTTTCTTGTAACCTTGACCATGGTTCTAAGGTAGGATATTAACGCATTCATGACAAATATTTTATACTAATCTTTGACCTTAATAAAAATTAACAAATTTTCTTGTAACCTTGACCATGGTCAGAAAGTAGGTTATTAATCCATTCATGACAAATATATTTTATCAGTTTTAAACCGTGGCAATCAGTTAAAAACCATTACAAAATAGGAATCCAAGATTGGCTTTTGTCATTGGATTAAAATATTAATATATATGAAGTACCAAAAGCTGAAGGTGAAGTAAAAGAGTCTACCTTGTCTCACATGAATATTTGTTCATGACTTTGAAGTTTGATAAAGACCCTTCCTTTAAAATAATCCTGCAAGTTGGCCACATGTATCATCTTAACAAAATAATAATTATATATACTAACGATATAAGTTAATAATGTTTTTTATATAAACCATTAATAATAAATCTTAAATGGTAATAGATATTTATTAAAACAAGGAAAAAACGACACTCTAACCATAAGTTTTAAATAATAATGGAAAATAAAATATATTTTTTTAATTATTATTATTTATTTTATTTTTTATATTATAAAATATATTGTTATAATTTTTTCCAATATTTTATAAAATTGTATTATATTTTTTCATATATATTAAAAAATATAAGATAATTTTGTAATTGGCAAAGCTTTTTGGGTGTAATAAATGTTTAAATTTTTTTTCCTAATATTTTTATTTTTTTTTTATTATAAAAGAATCTTATGGAATGGGTTGTGTAATTTTTAATGATAAATTATATGGAGTAGGTTGTTGTGATTTCTAGTGATTAAGTTATATGAAATAGGTTGTGATCTTTAGTGATTAAATTATATAGAATAAATTGTTGTGATGTTTAAATTTTTCATTAATTTCATCAAATTTGACTTTTATTCCATTTGTTTATTATAATAAGTTATGGGTTGAGTTAGTATAATTTTTTTTATTGATTTAATAGATTTTAATGTAATTCTTGGTAAAAAAAAAATAATGTTATAGTAAAAACAACAAAAAGTGATAAACAAGTTTTGTAATATTTTTTTAATTTCTATTTCTTGAATTTATTATTTATTATGATTTAGTTAATTTATTAATTTAATTTGGTGATTTAATTTTTATTTCATAACTTTTATTATATGATAATGGAGTTATTTATATCAATCTAATTTATTATATTTATGGTGGAGTTAATTCACCAATCTAATTGAGCTATTTAATTTTCAACCAAGAGTGTTTCTTCCCCTTTCCTTTTTTTGTGTTTTTACTAGTTTGATAAAATAACACCCTAGGTTTTTCTAATAGTTCAAAGCTGTGTTATATCACTTTTTATTTATTCCCTTACATTAAATCCAACTAACATTTTAATAAGAAACTAATATTTATTATTGATTTAATTTTAATTTCCTTTCATTAATTCACAATCTAATTGAGTGATTTAATTTTCAACCAAAGAGTCTTTTCTTCCCCTTTTCCTTTTTTTGTGTTTTTACTAGTTGATAAAATAACACCCTAAGTTTTTCTAAGAGTTCAACGCTGTGTTATATCACTTTTTTATTTATTCCCTTACATTAAATCCAACTAACATTTTAATAAGAAACTAATATTTATTATTGATTTAACTTTAATTTCCTTTCATTACTGATTCAATTTTCAATGAGGAATTTTTTCTTTCCCTTTTCCTTTTCACATGTCTTTTCAATTTAATAAAATGGTCCCCAAACTAAATTGGATTTTCCAATTCTGCCATACTACTTAAACTAAACTCAATCAATATCTTAATACAAATCTATACAAAGAGACTAAATAAACTAAACAAAATTAAGATTAAAACACAAAAAACAATCTATAAATAAAAAAATTATAAAAACTAAAATACTATAAACAAAGTTATATAAAAATACAAAAAATAACACATAAATAATCAACCTTATACTTACCTCATATAACTAAAACACTAGTAAAAAAATAAAATAAGTAATTAATTTATGATGCCAAATCCAATCTTCTTTAACTTTTGATTCTATTTATTCATTCATGATTAAAATATTAAACTTTTCCTGTTCATAATAACAATATTAATTCATGATTAAAATATTAAATTTTCCTTATTCATAATAACAATATTATGTCAAATCCAATCTTCTTTAACTTTTGATTCTATTTATTCATTCATAATTAAAATATTAAATTTTCCCTATTCATAATAAAAAAATTCATGATTAAAATATTAAATTTTCCATATTTATAATAACAATATTAATTTTTTATATTAGATTTCATTATTTTATTATAATATATAATTTTTTCAGATTAGACATCATTATTCTTATTAAATACATAAAAATATATTATATTTTAAAATTTTGATAAATAATCATAAACTAAATAAATTATTGTTAATACAGTTTTAATTTTGATATAACAATTTGAAAATAAATTTTATTTCCTTTTACCACATCACTAACCTTACATTCTTTTTATTTCTAAAAACTATCTATACACTATAACCTTCCTTCCCTTTCTTTTATGTCTCTAAAACCTAATACCTAATATACATGCACTATTCATTCCATCACTTTTATATATAAAAACTAACATCCATATACTATTCTTTCCATCACTGGTATATATAAAAACTAACATCCATATACTATTATTCTTTCCATCACTGGTAAAAGTAGAGTCTGTAATGGCTTCCATGTAAGATTTATCTTTCATGCAATAAAAAGTTAAATATTTCACCTATTTTATTATTTTTCAAGTTCTCTGTGGTATCATTAAAATTCAACAGAAATAAAACACATTGCTAAAGATCTTTATATAAAACTTCTAATTGAACAAGGTTGTTTGGATTGATAGAGATTAAGAGTTTGTAATATTTTTTTTCAGAAGAAAAAAAGCTAGATATATTATATTGAGAAAATATAAAAACAGATAGAGAGTATGTGACAGGATTCCCATATATTATGTATTACATTACACATATATATCTATTATGTCTATATGCATATATATCAGTCAATTCAATTGACAGACAAATGTTATGAGACAAAAAAAAGAACCTGTACATGTTACAGTCAAAATTGTAGATGCCAGAATGTATTTTGTGTCATCATATGGAGCCATATATCATCTGCCACAGTGACATGATATTGATAGTGACATAAGAGTTTGTAATATATAGTAACTACAACAAAATACATTGACCCCAATTAGATAAAGACACTGAAATTAAAGAGATATTTTTCTCCAATTTGTGAAATTTTAGGTATTTTTGTAGATTTTACAAATGCCTTGCAATTTTTGTGATGCATTAAAATTTTTGCTTTAGGCAAGAACTCTAAACATAGCCCAAAAATTGGTTAAATAGCACTTTCATTATAATATAAAACCCAACTAAAAACGTAGATACAATGAATCTACTTCATAGGGGTCAAAGAATAAATTAAACACTAAAAAGATAGGAGATACAGAGTTCTGCGTTGGCACATATTGCAACATTCTTTCTTTACCAGTCAATCTGGGAGACACCGTCATATGCAACTGTCAAGGGATAGGAGATACAAAGTTCTGCGTTGGCACATATTGCTACATTCTTTCTTTACCAGTCAATCTGGGAGACACCGTCATATGCAACTGTCAAGAGATAGGAGATACAAAGTTCTGCCGTTGGCACATATTGCAACATTCTTTCTTTACCAGTCAATCTGGGAGACACCATCATATGCAACTGTCAAGTCCGATTCAGACTAGAGTAACCGCATGAGAATAAACTCTGAAAGAATATATTACATACCATAAAGTACCAGATACAAAGTTCTGCAGAGGCAAATATTGCTACATTCTTCGCTGGTCAATTTGGGAGATGGCAACTTTTTTACAAGTCAATCTGGGATATGTAACTGTCAACTCTGATTCAGAGTATTCTGCAGGGGCAAATATTGCTATATTATTTGTTTACTAGTCAGTCTGGGAGAAGCAACTACTTATACTAGTCATCTGGGAGATGCAGCTGTCAGATCTGATTCAGAATATAGTATTAGCACAAACCTCACTCTTACACAAGAATCGTGTTTAGTAGTCTATCTGGGAGATGCAACTGAAAACTCTGATTCAGAATAGAATATCAGCACACAAACTTCTAGTCGTGAAAAGGAATTGTTTTTACTAGTCAACCTGGAAGATGGAACCGTCAACTCTGATTCAGAATAGACTATTAGCACACAAACATATCCTCTTAAACAGAATCTTTTTTGCCAATTGCTTTATTACTTTCCAGTTTTTCCCTTCTTGAGTAAGCAAATTACAGAGTGACTAGGCATATTTTGTTTATCTTAAAAATCTAAAACTTCCACACCATGAAATGATTGACAACTACTTTTTCCACTCTACTTTTATTGTTTAATGATCCCCGCATGTCCAAATCATGTTAGGTATGAATTTAAACCACTGAACTTTCATACCAATCTCAACAAGCTGGTTGATTAATGGATTACAAGTCAGACCATGAATATAGAGTGAATACGCGTTTGAAGACCAAGAGCACACAAATGGAGTGAATACGTGTTTGAAGACCAAGAGCACACAAGTAGCAAGATGCAACCGCTCCCCTTACAATACATACAAGTGGAGGAAATACCAACTTATTTTAATGGCCAAGCAATGAAAAGTTTACACCAGTCCTTGTATGCATCACCATGGGCCTTTCGAATATATATATACACTGCAAAACGTATATTTATATGAAGATGAGATGTATATTATATTTATATGATTATATATACTGATAGATTGTGTATATATTTTTCAATATGATGGAGGGATCTCATTTTTTGAGAAGAATATTACCATTTCTAACATTGATTCTTCAGCTCAGCTTTAAGATCGACCAATAAAATTGAAAGTATATATATATTTTCTGGGTAAGGTAGAGTGAAAGGTCGACCAATAAAATTGAAAACATGTATATTTCTTTTGATTTTTGGGATGCAGAGTGAAGGTGAAAGACAGGGAAAGAACTGAAAAGCACTAAAAGATTTGATATTGTGTATGATTAATATACACAATGCAGCGAATGCAGTCCTGCTCTGCAAATGAAATTATTGTGCATAATTGACAAACACAGTGCAAACAGCCAATACAGTGCTACCATGCAATTGAAATATGCAGAGAGTCAGTCATCCGATATTCTATTCCCATCTGACACTTCCATACAGAAAGCAGTCTTAGTCTTATTGCAAGTACTCGCATAATTACATACAGCAAAAAAGAGTGGCCGAGGTACTGGCCCTTGTCTGTTCCCCTACCTACATTTGACAGACCACATTTATTACAACACACAAACGCCTCTCCGTATTTCTCTAAACTAGTACGCCATCACTACTTTCAGCAGATTTACGAGCAGCTAAATCTGGATATGGCGTTTCAGAACCATGCCAAATAATAATCTACTCTATGGCCACTCAGTCATGCATGCCCTGATAAACCCCCAATACTATTCTTCTACAAAGAAACCTGCAAAGAAAATGATGGGTTTTTGCATGCCCTGATTACCCCCAACCTATTCCTCTACAAAGAAACCTGCAAAGAAAATAATTACATAATGGAGCATCCGCTAGTATTCTCGTCGCTGAACATGTTGGCGTCAACCGTGCCATAATCTGCTGGATTTGGAGGGTAAGCGTAAACAGTGGGAGGATATGGAGGCCTATACTGTAACATCTGTCTGTTGTGTACCACACCTGTTCTCTGCACAGAATTCTCCCAATACGCTCCCCCGCCAGCCATCGGATAGTATCCTGCCCCCGGCACTGTTGGTACTGCTGGTAATTCAGTTTCGTCATAGCTAGTAGATTCGCCCATCATTCCTCCACCCGCACCACCAGCACCACCACCTCCTCCTTTTCCGCCTTTCTTCTTCTTTCCACTGCCGCCTCCACTAGCCTCGCCACCACCGCCTTCAGCCGCTCCTCCGTCTCCGCCACTGCTCTGTTTACCTCCATCTCCGCCCTTCTTACCCTCGCTATCACCACCACTTTCTTCATCCCGCCCCACTTCCCCACCTCCGCTTCCACCACCGCCTTTCTTGCCGCTCCGCTTCTTTCCACCGCTGCCGCCTCCTTCATTTCCACCAGCACCAGATTTCTCGTCATCTCCCTTAACTTTCCCCCCTTTTGGCGCCGCTGCATGCTCATTTGCATCGCTGCCACCGTCTTTTCCCGCTTTCTGCTCTTTCTGTTGCTTCGGATTCTTCGGCTCATTATTCTGCTGTTTGTTCTGAGGCATTGGCCACAACTCCGCATGCTTCCCGGACTTCTGCAACCTCTTCAACAATACATCAGCAGAAGCCACAGTTCCTGTAACAGTCACCTTCTGTTCGGCAGCATCAATGGTGGTAGTGAATACACCTGCAAGAACAACACACATAATCAATAAATATCTCTAACATGACTCGAACACGCAACCTTCCCTTAAATCAAGAAAACAAAACCAATTATCCGCAAATTTGCAAAACCCAGACGCTTCTTACCATCAATGCCCTGGAGAACTTTCTTGACCTTTTTCTTACATCCCTCACAGTGTATGTACACCTTCAGAACCCAAGTCTGCACAGAGCAACACAAATCTTGAAACACACCCTAAACAAAACCTGTAAAGCCCAGCCAAGATCTAGAAAAATGAAGAACCAGAAGAAAAATTTTCAAGAACCTGGGTTTTAATAAGCTTGAAATCTTCATCCTTTGTCATGCCTCCTCCGGGACTCGGTCTGAGTCCAAAATTGACTAAGAATGACTTCTACCTCGTGCCTTTTGAGGGAGCCAGAAACTCCCACGCAATGGCGCCTTCCAAACCCCTCGGCAGTTAGTTATTTGATCTTTCTGATAGGCTACAGCGGCCAGTCAGACGCAGGGCAGCTCCTTTTCAACAGCGCGTGCTGAGCAAAATGAAAAGATATGAGCAGAGTCCAGTCTGTTACAATAAAAAGCACCTTACACTGCCTACAGCGAAAGTAAATGGGTGCTTTATAATTAAAGGAAGAATACTCAACAGGGTTACCACTGTTCGTACAGACCCCCTCAGTCCGTTCAATCAAAGGGCAGTCCACACGATCGCCCGAATAAACTATATAATAAGAAAAGAAATGTACAGAGCGCGGAGAGCACCTCTGCTGGTTCGTTCTTTTTTCTGTTTTTCTTGTCCTGACACTATATGGAAAGGGAATAGTCATAATTCTTCCAGGGACCCAAAGCATGTGTCATAGCTGTCAACCAACTTACACATTTAATTCCCATCAAAGCCCAAATCCCAACCAAGCTAAACCCTACCTCCATTGCATACCCTTGCCTTGATGATCCACTGGCACAAGCATTAAGAGTACAGTACCAATTTCTTGGTTCATTGGAGTCTTCTAATACTAGGGTTTAAAGTGTAATCTAATTACTGATTGTACAGTGTGATCCAAGATTCATGTAAGTATTCAAGAAGGTAAATTTTATTTCCCTCCATAAATTTATAATGATGACCTACTTGACATACGCAGAGTACAATGCTGATTTCCAAATCACACCAATACAAAATACACCTAAGTAGCTTGTAATGCCTTATAACAATGAAGTACAAATACAATTTGAGTGCATGTGAGGACTGAATATATGTTGTGGAATACTGACCAAAAAGAGAGTGTGTTTATGAATTCAAAGGTATTAAGTGCGGATGAATTCAAGGTATTAAATATAGTGTGTTATGGAATTAAAGGTATTAAGTGTTGAAGAATTCAAGGTATTAAACATAGTGCGTCGATGAATTTAAAGGTATTAAACATAAACATAATAGGATGAATTTGAGATATTAAATGTAAATATATCAATGCATAACAAATAGCATCTCAATAAACCTAACATAATGAATATTTAAATTATAAAAAAGTCAATGATGAATATGTATTGTTTTTTCCGAGGAAAATGGTGTAATTTTATTAATGAAAACAAAATTATATGTTGAAATGGCTTAAAAGTTGCATCATCAAGTCAAAGACAAAATAATAAACAAAAACAAGCAAAAAAATTCAAGATAATATACATGGTGGGAAAAAGCTAAGCTTTTCTCCCCTTCTTTTTCTCAACCCTTCGCCATTCCCCTTGGGATGGCACCGAAGAGACAAGAGCAAGATGATTCCCTACATCCACTTTGGCATTGTCCTTGTCTGAGTCTAAATTATCGGATGAGTGAATACGTTTATTCCCACTGATGTCCCCATTGTCGGGAATCAAGTCGGCTTGCACCCGGTGATTTCAAACTTCTATTGGGTCTTATGGGGTTCCCCCTTGTGTTTCAAGTTCCATTGGATTCTGACTTTTCCCTTGTAGAGATGGTTCATCACCAACTTCATCCTCCTCCTCTTCAAGTTCCGGTGGGGGATATTGCCATCCTTTGGGTTTTTTCCCAAGACTCTTTTTCCTTTGAGTATCCTTTTTAGTCTCTGGACATAAGTTGTGTAAATGCCCTATTTGCTTGCGATTCCTACATCTGAAAGTTGTGTTCTCATAATCCAAAAGCTGTGTCCAAATCCGCTTGTTGTGGATTAGTCGAACGCTGTCCAGAAGGCCTTTGTTGAGGTCTACTTCAACACATATACGTGCATAAGTGAAAACCCTTTCCTTTATTATTTGGGAATCTGTCTTTATGAACTACCCTAAACTGTTGCCAATGCCAGCTAGAACCCTGTCCTCCCAGAAATGAAGAGGGAGATTGTGCATTCGAACCTAGACTGGCATTCTGGAGACAACTATGGTGTTTGTGTCAAATTCAGGGAACCAGGGAGTGGTGAACAGGTTAATTGAACCCCAGAACCATGGTCCTTCCTAAAAGATTTTGTCTCTAGCTTCAGGAGTTATGAACTTTACGATAAATTAGCCTTTTGAGCAGAGGTGTATATCGCATTCTAATGACCAGTTTGTTCAAATCCAGTGGAAGAGCTCTACTGGTTTAGGCCAGAAGCAGTTAAAACGACAAATAATTGCAAGGGATTCATAAGAGGCGCAGTGCTCATAAGTTTCTGGCATGTCTTTGTTTAATTCTGGGGGTGTAGTTCAGTTGCTCCACTATGTGTGGGCTTGGAGCGTTTACTGCCTGTTTGGATGGTTCAGAGGCTATCTTTTTCCCCTGAAGAATGTTCTTGAACTATGGTCCCCCATTTGTGTGCTTCTGTTTTGATCCCGAGCCTATTTGTGTGTTGCTTCCCAAACCTATTTTTCCCTTGGTTGCGGCCCCACCACGTAATCTCAGGTTGAGTGTAATGGTGGAAGCAGCAAGGATGTGATACTCCTTCAAAGGTTGGTTGTCCTGTAATACTTTTCCTTCAAAAATCAAGTTTTGTGAATGACCAGGGTATCTGTATTTTTTTGTGATGCTTTGATTCAAGTCTAACACTTTGTTTGTATTTTAACCCAGAGTAAACCTAAAGACCCAACAGGGGGTTTTTAAAAAAATTGGAAACAAGTGGAGCTTACCAAGTTCCCAGAGCCCAACTAATCAACATGGTCGTCGGCCCCCTCGAGGATAGCTAGTTCAAACAACACTGAGGGTAGAGGAAGCAGAGCACCACCGCCGGACCCAGAACCAAACCCTCAACCAGCCTGAGCGCAGGAGGGCTAATGCTCCAGCCAGTGCACGGGGACTTTGTCCATTCCAGAGAACCAATAATGGTTGTATAAGATGAAACCTGCCCTCTAGTTGAGGAAAACCAAACTCCCAACACTGTGGTGAAACCCCGAAGTATTGAATCCATCGCAACTCCCTCTAAACTATAGTCCCTTCACCTATGCACACTGGAAATCCCATCGTGCTTCTCCAAGCTGTCTGCACAAACCATGTCCATTCTTGAGACACACAAAGACTCCATTTCCTGTTTCATACTCTAGATTGCGGCCTCCTCCGGAGACCCTGGCCCGTCATTGCAATAATCATAAGGGCGATGCATGAACAATCGAGCTTCCACTTCCCATCGGAGATTTGCCTCATTCGTTCATTGAAACGAGCTCCCTAGAGCCCATTTTGACCCCTGTGTCCAAAACAACCGCCAGCCTTTGGTCCCATAAGGGCAAAGCCATATGAGGCAAGATCAGACCGTCTTTCTTGGAACCCCCAGCGAACCCCGCTGCGTACAAGGCCAGTTGGCCACCCCCAGAGAGAAATTTCTGCCATGAGAAGTCCAGTGGACCGCCCCCAAAAAAAATAGCAATGAGAAACCCTAGTTCCTATTTGCCCCATCGTTTCCCCTTCCGTCCCTATTTTCAAGTAGTGATAACCTTGTTGAGGGTTGGAATGTTTTGAGATAATGTTGTAATTTTAACTGGTCCAAGTGTAGATATGGGCAACACATAGATCATTGAACATTTTTTATGGCATGTGTCAATTTTTAGGTCGTAGTGCCTATCGTAAAGTCTAAGGAGTAGTGTCTCATAGTTGTTAAGGGGAGAGATTGACAAGTAATGTCCTCGTAAGGTTTTGGGTACCATCCTCAATGCTTTAGAACATTTGGCACAAACTACATCATGCACACCTAGTTCTCAAGTTGGCATTCTAAGTTTCAACTCCACGCATAACCATTTCAACATTCCACATGGAAAATGTCCCACAATAATCTCAACCCTTTATTAAGATTGTTATGAAAGGTTAATTATCTCCATAAATGAGTCTTGATGTATTTGTATAATTATCTATACATACATCTTAATGGTTCTCGAAATTCTTTTCTTTCCATAATCACTTAACAAATATAGTTTTACTTCATTATTCTTCTTGAAACTTTGTCATAGAAGATTTCTCAATCTCTTCATCAGGTTGCTAGTTATGCACTATCATATATTTCCCCTTTTTTATGGTTAACGGAAAATATTAACATCAAATCCATCTCAAGTATGAATGTGTATATACTCGGAAAATATAGCTAGATTTATGCATATGGATTGTCCTTTTTCATGTGTTAAATTCTCTTAAGTTTGACTAGTGGTTCTTCATACCATGGGTTCATGATGCAAATCATTATCCCTACAGGGGATCATCATATGGGTTCAACCTTGCAAAGTATTATAAGAATGCTTGGAATAATATTAACCCCTTCACAAATGAAATGATACATATAAATTCATAGATGGAGGATCAAATGCATTAATGGAGGTAGTGTTTAAAAATTAGTCTTGAGTATAGTGTTTAAAGAGAATTCCTCAATCGATCCGAGGAATCAAGTTGAGAAGGCATGCATTGGCTTGGTCAAAATATAAACACTAACGTGAGACTTATATAAAGTTTGTCAAATTTGATCTCCTAATTTATCGAAAGTATTTTAAACTATTAAAAATAGTTAATATAAATTAGTAAATTGTAACTTCTAAAAAATAATAAATCATATATTGATATAACAATTGAAAACTTGTGAATTAAACACTAATAACAATCTCTCTCTCTCTCTCTCTCTCTCTATATATATATATATATATATAAGGTCACAATCAAGCCATACACCAAATTGGTATATTGAGACCTCCTTGTTTTGTGGGACAAGGGACCCACCTCCACGTAGTGATTTGGACTACTAAGTCTACGAAGACATACAACTCTACCCCTTTGAACCTGGAACCTTCTAAAAAAACACATGCTCTTAATCATTAAGCCAACTCAAACAATATAAATATAATAATAAATAAAAATTAAAAATATAAAAAATTAACCCATACTAAAAATTTAGTTTGAATTGAAATAATGAAACAAATCCAAAATATAAAGATGCCAAATTTATAACCAAGGTTGATTGCCACTCAATTTGAAAAATCACGTTCATTGCAACTCTACACCATGGAGGAGTCCATCATCATCACCATTGTTACAAAAGTCAAATAGCACTAGAACGTCGGTATCATTGATGAGGATGGACTCTTAAGGGTGTCCTTATCACAAAAACAGAGCGTTACGTGAGTGCAATAAGTCTTTAGATTCATCAAAATTTTATTTGTATAGTGTTTTCCATGTGAGTCATAAAGTGCAAACATCTTCTCACAAACCAGTAGAGAGGGACAACCATGGATAACTAAAGGGACGTCATAGGGTCTAGAAAGGAAAATATAAAACATTAGTGACATATAAATTATTTAAAAATAATATTATTATATTTTAGAAATACAAGTTGTGTATATATTTTGGGTGTGATTTATGTGTAAATAATATATATATATATATATATATTTTGGGTGTGTGACTTATGTGTAAATATTTATATATATAATTTATTTTAAAACATAAAGTTGGTTAAATAATTATAATTTTAATGTGTATATTTTTTTTAAATCAATAAATTTAAATATTTTATTTTTTTAATATTTTATTAAAATTGGATAGCAAAATAATAGTTGGAACTAAAGTTTTTTATTATTAAATTGGCATATTTTAGTACACCAAATGAATTGAATGTTATTAAAAATTCTTATTATATTCAAATTGTGAATTTAAATAGTTAAAATATATGATTATAGTAATTTTATGGATAAGTTTGGCATAAAATTGGTTTATATAAAATATAAATCATAAAAATTTGAAATCATATCGTGTTTAGATTAATTTATTTTTTATTTATTTTCTTTTAATTTAATAAGTTTATATTGAAAATAAATTTATGTTAACCATTATTATATAACTTTAATAGTATGCAAAGATGTATTTGTGCATATGAGATATATATTCTAAAGTAATAATACATATAGAGATAAATATAAGTTACTTAAAAGATAAGAGAAATACTAATGTAGAACTAAATCCAAACATACAGATATCTCATTAGATAACATGCAACATCACATACATAACAATTATAAGGGGTAATGTTCAAAGAGAAGCATTTAGAATAGAAGCGTTAATGTAAAATGAAATTCTAACATATGGATATGTCATTTGGAAAGAAGGTAATTTGCAAGCATATAACATTACTTATATGACAACCATAAGTCGAAGATGATGAGTGTTAGTATTGTGGCATCACATCAAATTGGGCATAAACTTAGCTCTCAAATTGAACAAGCTTTTGGTATAAACCATCTTCATTTCACAATTGTTATGTATGTGGGATAATTAATAGTGCACACTGCTAAAAATGAATTTAACATAAACACGCAATTTAAAAAATAAGTATCAACATGGAATGAAGTCTTAACATAGCTACATGTTAATGTAGTAAGTTAACTTATCATGTGACATAGATAACAACTGCAGTCAAAAATGGAATTGAAATTGTGAACAATGCCAGTACTAGAGGGAGTGAGGATGTTATTATATGACCTTAGGAATTGCACCCCAAAACCATTTTTCAACTTTGTAAAGCTTTTAGTGTAGTAATGTGTCTTTGAAACATATCTAAATTAATGATTACCTAATAAATATAAAAATGGGAAAACACATATTAGATTGCTATATTTTCCATCCATTCATTTATAATGCACAATAACAATAAAAAAGGATGTAGAGATCATTTTAATTTTGTAAGAGTTAGAAGAAACATTGATTGAAAGTATGGGTTCTGAGAACATGCTTTTCTAAGGTTTTGGAACCAATGGTGATTTGATTACTTAAAGATAGTAATATTCTATTACTTAATGCAAAGTTACTATTTATCTTATTATATTGAATTTGGCTTGCTTGGCTTGTCACAATAAGATCGTTATCAACAAGGAGAGGAACCATGTACCCTTTCCATCCTCTAATAATGCTATATTTATAATTGGAGGAGCAATTGCTATGTGAAAAAATAATGGTAGCTCCAAATACCCCATGTACCACTAGGTAATATCATGAGCTTGAAATTGGTATCTGTAATATTAAAATAGATGAAGTTGAATTTAATAGTCTATGTGGACAACCCATGCAAGGTTCTTTGCTAGGTTAGGAAGAATGTCCCGCAAGGCAGTGATTCATGCGTGCATTCGAAATAATTGGGAGTGTTATGAATGGCACTATACATAGGTCTATAACCTTTCCAAAGGCTTATTCCTTTTCCAGTTCACGGATGCAAAAAATTCTGAAAGTGTGTTGCATAATAGTCCTTAGATCTATAATATTACCATTGTGATTATGGAAGCATGGACTTCGGGCTATAATATTACCATCATGATTATTGAAGCTTGGACTTAACATTATAATAGTACCCTCATGATTATGGAAGCATGGACTTAAGACTATGATTATGGTCCCTAGATTAATAATGTTACCCTCATGATTTCAAAGTGGAAAAATTGGAGGAATGAGCTCATAATCCCATTTTTATTGGTTGGTCTTAGTTTGGAAAATTGGGTTTTTAAACCTTTTGGAAGAAGTTTAAGGAATTTCCTAAAGTCCCTTGGGGTCCAAAAAATATCACTTGGGAAAAATCCCCTAGCTATTAGAGAAATTTTGAGGTCTAAAATGGCCCTTAAAACAAAAATGTATAACCAAAATCAACTTTATAAGAATCAATAGGATTCAAGATGATGATGTCAACCATGGGGGATGATTCACCATTTTTGGAGTAAAAAAGTAAAAAGGTTAAAAAATAAAATAAAATAAAAACTATATTTTCAACTTATCTCCCTATGGTTTTACTCAAATTCGAGCAGGAGCACTCATTAGATGCATAATTTAATTCTTTATACAAGGAGTACCCATGTTGCATACTTTCGACGGACCCTGTTATACAAAAAATGAGAAATACATGAAAAATGTGATTGCAATCATATTATATGAATTTCTCATTTTTCTTATAGCAGGGCCCATTGAAAGTATGTAACATGGGTACTCCTTGGATGAGGAATTAAATTTTCATCCAACGACTGTTCTGGCTCGAAATTTGAGTAAAACTATAGGGAGATAAGTTGAATTACGAGTTGAAAAAGTGGTTTTTTTCTTTTTTCCCTCTAAAATTTTGATGTTGTGATCTAATCTTATTATTTCCACTATTATTTTATAGTATTCCTCAAGAGACCCATTTTAGACCTCAAAATTTCTCTAATGACCATTCTACACTCTTATTGTTTTCCAACATTGCAAGAAATATCTCAAACAAACTCTGTATGCAAACGTTATGCCAATCGGAAGTTGACATTCATGTTTTTTCCACCATGATTCGAGAGGATGCCACGTCATCCCCATTACGCATGGAAAATGGGATAGCCACATGACAACAATGAAGAAGACTCTAGAATAATATTCAAGTTACAACTCATATTGGGGGATGAGTGGATCAAATTTAACGCCTAGTTGGCTATTGGGTTGTGTTATAATAAGGCCACTAGGAGGAAAAGGGGGTTCAATTCTATTCTAGTGCATTTTATTCCATAGCTGAGAAGAGTAACTAAGAATGGATAAAGAGAGGGAAAAACAGAGAAAATCTTTGTTCTGTAGTAGAGATATTGAAAAACAGAAGAGATAGCAAAACAACATTGCCTTCCAACTGTGGTTTCTCTTGAAAGGTTTTCCTAGGTCATATCTTGTGTTATTATGGTTTTATGAGTGATTGTTCTATATGTTCTCTATTTTCCATATTTCTTATATTTCATGCATAATCAAAAACATTAATTTTAATAAATCTAAGAATCTAAGGCAAGTTAACCCTCATAGTATTAGATTTGTTGTGACAAACTATATAGTGGAATATCCATGGTAGTTTATGGATCAAACATGTATACCAATGCTTTGTTAGAAATAACATGTGCATTGCAAAAGTGGAAACTAAATCTAAGCAATGATTAATGGTGTTTAGAAACACCATTATTACAGTATCCAACACAAATATTATTCAGATAATTTCTCACCATCATTGATCAATCCATAAACTATCTATTTATATACTTAAGTGCATAACCAATTGAGTCCTTAAAACAAGGTTGACATGGTATATTTGATCATTGAAGTTGGCCCCAACATAATTAAAAATCTACATTAATTGGTCCCTTTTACACCAAGTCATCATTATCAATTCACACCCAGTTTTTCTATTTAAATAGTTGAAAACTTTCAATTGTTCCATTTCAATAGTAGAAAACCATCAACTAACTAGTTTACTTCTCACTTGATCCATTAACTATCATCTAAAGGTTGGGTTTAATCCTAAATTCCAACATCCCCCTTCTAACACAACTTTGTGGGTGATCAAGGGATTGTTTATGGAAATACTACCTCCAATCGAGGTTTAAATCACAATAGAATGAAAAGAGAACAAACTCAAACTTGAAACCCAAAATAGAAAGGAAGCATGTATTCTTATACTACCTATTCGATTATGGGTACATACTTGGGATTTTGATGGTTGGAGAAGATCACGTTGAGAAGTTATTTCAATTCAAAACCTTGCGCCACAACATAACTTGCAAACTTACACAAAAAAAGAGATAAGAATAAGTAAAATAGATATAAGTCATGAAACCCTAACTACATTGATTAATAAGAATGATCAAGGTGGATATTGGTGGCCACCTGCCTATTCCACTTGGACCCCCAACATTGTTTCCTTTTAGTTTCCTAATTTTAGCATAGTTTTCTATTTCGGTAACTTTTATTTTTGGTATTTTTTTTAGGTCTTGAACTTCCAGAGTCATTTTGAGACCCTAAATGGTGTTTTTTGGGAAACAAGCAAATATGAGTCCTTAATAGACATTTGTAATCAAAAGTTGTTGTCCTCAGATAGACCTTTCTAGCAGGCTATTGTGCACACCAAACAAAGATCATATGTCAAATTTATGACCCCAGGAAGTTGACATTCCAACTAACCCCATCGAGCCCATATCTTTTGGCACTTCATCTCCTAGGGTTAGGTTAAATTTGGATGTTTAGGGTTTCTTAATGTTTCTTCAAGATAGAAATGGCTCTGAGCCCCATTATAACACAATTCAAAAGGCATGTAACTAACACATCTCTTTTAAGAGATAAGTTACCATGGCCCGAGTTAATTTATTTCTTTTCTACATGTAAACAATTTTCAGCAGTTACTATTTATTAATTGAAGTTTTGTTTCACTGTATCTTCGTGATTTTGTTTAAATTTGTATTTCATTTCATTCTTTCATAAATCTGAACCAAAGAATGTTGAAAAATGCAACAATAATATCTCAATTTGATTTTGTCTTGATTAAATTGAGAAAATTCGAATTTCCACATCAGCAGACAACTTGGATGCAGTTAACTTACGTGACATGGCTTGTGTCACCTAGTTTACTCAGTAATTCGAGTTGGAGGAGTTAGAGTTCAATTAAGCATGTGTGATTGCTAATTTGTAGCAACAAAAGTCAGTTATATCAATTTGTTTTCAGTTCAACTAGTTCCAATTGTTGGAGGAACTGGGAAGGTCAGTGGTGCAGTGGGACTTCAGTCAAACTCAATGATCAATTAGTCCAAAATAGCTAGTGCATGAAGAGAATTTGAGTTACCCAGTTGAGGTGGAGATTCCAAGGCAGTGTAACATCAATTGTAGAATATTTTGGAGTGTATGGGTGTTGCTTGATGATCAACATGAGGAATTGCGCAATCCATTTTGGAGAAATTCGTAAATAATAGGGGCTTAATTTATCAAGGAATTGCGCAAGGAAATAGGGGCTCAAGCAGAGGCAAAAATTGACTAAGTTTGGGTCAGAGCTTCTTAGTGAGAAGAGAGATAGTTTATTCACTTGTAGGGTGCACTACAACAATACATGCAATTTACGCCAGATTTAGCACCGAATTTTAGTGCATTTTTTTTCCAATTAGGATAAGTAACCTGGCTCTATTGTACATTTTGTAAAGCGTCCTTTTTTGCGCCATATTTTTCATCCCTTTTTACACCATATTTTGCATCATTTTTTACATTAGATTTTGCATCTAGTTCTATCACATGTTTTGCTTCTAGTTTTGCGCCATTTTTTGCATTTGTTTTTTCATGAGTTTTTGGTTCCTATTTTGTGCCATTCTTTGATTCCAATTTTATTCCATCATTTGCATCAAGTTTTACACGATATTTTGCATGCAATTTAATGCCTTTTATTGCATCTAGTTTGTGCCAATCTTTTCATCTAATCTTACGCCAGTTTTTGCTTCTAATTCTATACCTATTTTTGCATCTGGTTTTGCGCCAGTTTTTGTGCCTATTTTTGCACCATTTTTGGCATCAAAATTTTCATCCTTTTTGGTGCCTAATTTTGCATCCTTTTTAGCATCCAAATTTTCATCCTCTTTTCTTCCTCATTTTGTGTCCACATTTGCATCTCATTTTGCACCTAGGTTTGAGTCTAAATTTGCATCTAGTTATGCATCATTTTTGGCATCCAATATGGTGTCTTTGGTTTCACCCTTCTTTTAGCCCAATTTTGCATCCCAATTTTACACCATTCTTTGCATCCTCATTTGGCATCTAAATTTGCATCCTTTTTTGTTTCTTTTTAGCACCCAACTTGGCATCCCCTTTTGCATTCAATTTTATGTCTAGTTGATTTTCCTTTTTTGCATCTAGTTTGGTGTCCATTTTTGTGTCCTTGTTTGCACCCAATATGGTATCTTTCTTTATGCCCTGTTTTGTTCCCTTTTGTGTCTAGTGTTGTACATTTTTTTACTTCTAGTTTAAAACCCTTTTTTCTGTCCTTGTTTGCATCTTGTCTTGATGCATAGTTTAACACCCAATTCTACTTACAATTTTGCATCCATGATTACATCCACATTTGGCTTCTTGTATAGAGTGTACCCCTTTTTATATATATATATATATATATATATATATATATATATATATATATATATATATATATATATATTATATTATATTATTTTTTTTTTTTTTTTATATGACCCCCTTTATGGGTTCATTTTACTTATTTCAATTACATAGTGAATATCACAATTCAAATAAGATATCACAATTCAAATTGATAACATAATGTTTGTAAATAAATTTAAAGGAATTTGAAAACATCCATCCAAGAAATAACAATATCATCATATATAATAATTCCCCGTTAAAAAATCATTGACAATTTTCAATATACATATATGACTACCAAATCAACATTTATCACAGATATCATTATTCTAAGGTAAATTCACATCATCCATCCAAAAAGAGTAATGTAATCATACATGATAATTCTCCATAAAAAAGCATTGACAATTTTCAACACATATATAAAGTAATAAGATAATACTAATAATATCATTGTCATCTTTAATCAAAACAACTAAAATTCAAATGTGTGATTACCTGATCAAAATCTATCATAAATAGGATTATTCTAAGCTAAATTCACACATCCATCCAAAGATAATTATATCATTACACATAATAATTCTCCATCAAAATAATGTTATAATTTTTAAAATATACATAAGGAATATAAAATTTAATCTTATAATACAATGATATGTGGTGAGGATAACACCTAAATGAGTAGTGAGGTCGTGAGCCTTGATCACACCATTATTCAACAAATGAAAGCTTGAACATAAAAGTGGGAGTATCATATTCATAAATTTTTAACCAAATGTTGTTGGTATCATATACATCAATTTTATAACTAGACGTTGCAGTTATCATATACATCAATTTTATAACTAGACGTTGCAGTTATCATATGCATCAATTTTATAACCAGACGTTGATGGTATCATATACATAAGGTTAGCAACTTTTTAAAATCGTTGAGATATGAAGAAAAATCCAAAAGTTTATGTATGCTTTATACGATATCATATACATAAGGTTAGAGATCTTTTAGAATAGCTAAGATATGGAGAAGAGTTCAAAAGTTTCCATATGCTTTAGATGGTCTATGCTTGATGCATAACCTTTCAAAAGTAGACATTGGTAGGAAAGAGTAGTTGCATATGCTACGAATGTTTCTTCTATTTTCGGTGGTGGTGAAGCCTCAGACATAGGATATGAGGTTGTTTCTGCTACTCCCATTGGTATTGAAGCCTAAAATACAAGAGATGGAGGAGATGAAATAAGCCGAGTAAACAATGGAGGACTAGAAACAAATGGAGTAGAAGTGACACATGGCATATATTGGGGGTATGGACATGACATATACTAGAGATATTGAGGGGGTGGGATCTGGAAAGGCCTCCACATGCACATATCCTTGTGCAGCAGGAGAGGCCACTAGCAATTTCTGATGATGCAACCTCAAATAGTGGAAATGCAAAAGTATAACATTAAAATTATGCATGCCTTCCCCCCCCCACTATGAATCCATTTTCTCATGTTTGAACCCATTGGATGGACCTACATTATTAAAACATCGTATTAGCTCTTAGGTCAAAGTGATATGGATTACAATATACCATGCCACAGTTATAATAACATATATCTAACCATTCATAATAGTTGTGATGATTCCATATTATATAGTGACTAGGTTAAGCGGATTCATTAAAAATAAAAATAAAAACAACAATTTTAATATAAATCAAAATATCTTGTGATTGAAAAGGTTAAGATTAAATTGAAATTCAGTATAAATTAATAATTTATCAAAATGATATGGATTACCATATACTATGCCAATAGTTATAATAACAAATGTCTAACCATTCAATAGAGATGTGATGATTCCATATTATCTAGTGAATGGATTAAGCAGATTCATTATAAATAAAAAACAACAAATTCAATATAATTCTAAATATCTCGTGATTGAAAAGGTCATAAAGTGAATAAAATGGCCAAGAAAAATGCCACACCATTCTCTTGGAGGAAGGATTTGGCGAAAAGGAGGCTATATGTTTATAACATGGCAAAAACATCATTTAATTAGTTAATGTGGCTACAACTCCACAATGCAAATATTTTTTATTAAAACACATGTAGTAGGGAACTATATCTACTATGGGCATATACATTTCATAGCAATAAAACCCTCTATTCTCAGAAGTAACTGGACTAAGTAGAGAAAACTTGGTGCTCAAACCTTAATGCTTCTCCTGCTTCTGAGTTATGGAGCTCTCATCGTTATTAGACCTGCATGATCAAAACCCATGTATCATAGCAGTAGATTTAGCAATGGACATATGAATCTCATGACAATAAAATCTTTTAGTCAAAACCCATGTAGTATTGTTGGTAGACCTGCATTATCAAAACATGTGTTAGGGTCCCACCCTAACCCCCTTATTTATGTAATAGGATCGAGTCATAGTTATAGTTAAGTAAAGAGTCAATAAAGCCCATATTAATAATTGTAAGTGGTTAACCCGTGTTTAATGACGGGACCATAGTTAGTTGCAAATGGGCCATGGTATTAGATAGATGGTATTAATAAGAACCATGGTATTGCATGTATGAATCCTATATAAAGGATAAAGACTCCCTGTGAGGAGCATCGTGTCTTATTTTGTAATCGAGCTCTACTCTATTGGAGGTTGCCCCCTCGAAGAGGCAAGTGAACATTGCTTTCTGAATAATAAAATACTTGCTGTTATTTCTCACTGTTCTATGTTCTGGGTATATTTCTTCGCATATTTGGTATTCTGGTATCGTCTTGTAGGTTAAGAGCATAACAAGTGGTATCAGAGTGCTTTCCAGGGTCGGTGGGATCTCCATTTTTTAGCAAATTTTTTTTTTGGCTAGAGACGTGTTTCAGCGTCTTTAAACCACGGGATTTGTCGTTGAGCGCATAAACCTGTGGATTTGGGGAGGCATGCACACAGGAAATACAAGAGGTGGTCACACTTGTTGGACTCCCTTGTAACCCCTATGGGTACCCCTTTGAGTAGTAGCGCATTAGACAAAACTACGCACGAACTATCTTCCAAGTACCCTCTGGGTATATCAGAAGCCCCCTAACTCCCTTGAAACCTCACCATAGATAAATCGCCGGCCATCTTGCTGCTACAGTACACCGAGAACAACACTCGGAGAGATTACTCCCCGTACGATAGGGTAGTCGGGTTGTATGGCTAAGGGTATGGTTGATCCTCCTTGGTTAGTGCCCTGAAAAATTAGGTCGAGTACTACTATCAGACCCTTATGTATATTGCGATCTGTAGCACCTGACACTCCTCGAGACCATAGTTCCCTTCTCTATCTGTGGATCACGCATAATCTCTACTAGATCAGATCTTGCAAGTGGGGTTTTGCAGCAGCAGCAACAATCAGTTCTGCAGTTCAGATTTATCCGATCAGCCATTCAGATATCTCAGATCCATCAGATCCGCCATCCAGATCTGAGTAGTTGTGTGGGTTCCTATACCTGGGCGTGATTTTCGCAGGACTTTTGGCAGCATTGACATTTCGGGGATTTGGTTACTACAATATTCCTAAGCAAGGAGTAAAACTCCGTTGGGAGTTTAAAAAATAAAAAAATTGAGACCCCTAGGGGCACTGATTGGTGACATAGCCCATAAGAATCAGGACGACGAGCTGAGCAAGGTGGTACCATTCAATTGTTAGTGCCAAAAAAATTCGGGAGGTCCCAAATTTCAAGT
Source organism: Pinus taeda (assembly GCA_000404065.3). Lineage (NCBI taxonomy): Eukaryota > Viridiplantae > Streptophyta > Pinopsida > Pinales > Pinaceae > Pinus > Pinus taeda. Next base: position 35,848 of record APFE030794228.1, on the reverse strand, counting down.
AAATCGGCTCGGTGCATGGTACAAACTAGAAATCAAGCTATGGCAAATGAAAGGATGGACAACCTTGAAGCATCCTTGAAAAACGTCCAAGAGCAGCTGACGAAAATAACTACAACACTCTCTATTGGCAAGGTGGAAGCCCGTGAGGAGGCATATATTGGCAATGAACACAGTGAGGGTGAGTCCAGCCACTCTCTTCACCTCTGGAGCACCCACCAACAATCCTGTCCATGACCACCCAAGCTGGACATGCATAAATTTGATGGCTCTCACCCAGCAGCATGGATAGCACAAATGGAGCAATATTTCAATCTGAATTACATCCTGGATAATGCCTCTCAGCTTAGTGTGGGGATCATGTACTTGGACAATGAAAGATGGCAATGGCGGCAATGGAATCAACGTTGCTATGGAATGTTCTTGACTTGGGACACATTCAAAAAATCTCTTATGGATCGCTTTGACCATGACTCTGCTTTTTTGGGTCGTCTCACTAAGCTCCGACAGACTGGAACAGTGGATAAATATATTATAGCCTTTGAAGCCTTAGCTTTCTGCACTTTAGGTCTACAAGATGAGTTCTACACGGAATGTATTATCATTGGTCTTAAAGAGGCCATACAAGCCCACGTCTGACTGCACCACCCTCCCTCATGGTTAGAGGCTTGTAGGATAGCTCATGAAGTAGAACATGCATTAGTGGCCCAGTCCAATCGCCCAAATTTCATCACCAAGGGTCGCCCCCCAAAGGCTCATAGCACTACCCAAACACTAAGTTCAAAAGGTGTCACCTGCAGAAATGGTGGAAAGAAGAAAGCAGGGATTATGTTACTACTGTGATGAAAAATACTCCCCCGGGCATAAATGCAAGGAGCCCAAATTTTTTCAAATTGATGCTACTGATCAAAACTCATCATTGGAAGCCCCACCACTTGAGGAACCAGAGGAAGAAGAAGAGGACAACCAGAAGGACAATGTACCCAAAGAACCAATTATTTCGCTGCATGCTTTGGCAGGGATTTCTTCGCCTTAAACTCTCAAAATCAGAGGTTTTATTAAGCATCGCCCAGTAGTAGTCTTGATTGATAGTGGAAGTACACATAATTTTTTCCATCAAAGAGTTGCGGAAACAGTGCATTGTTTTGTACGGGCAGTTTCTAACTTCCAAGTCCAAATTGCTGATGGGGGAACAATGAAATGTGAAGGCCGCTGTGAAAATGTCAAACTTCAAATGGGGGATTATCAGTTAAAGACCCACATGTTTGCCATACACATGGGAGGGTGCGGCATTGTCCTAGGTGTTGAATGGCTTCACACACTTGGCCCAATCACAATGGATTTCCAGGAGTTATATATGAGCTTTAAGCAGAACAATCACACACATACCCTCTGCGGACTCCAAGCAAGAGCTCCCTCTATCATCAGCTCACATCGGATGGAAAAATTGTTAAAAAAGGGCCATCATGGAGTTATAGCTCAATTTAATGCCATCCAGGCCTTCGAACCCAATTCTCTTCCCATTCATCCTGAGATGCAACAGAGCTTAAATAACCATCTACCAATCTTTGACAAGCCTCATGAGCTTCCACCCTCAGGAGGGGAACATGATCATAGCATCACTTTGGTCCCAGGGGCCCAACCACCAAATGTGCGCCCATATAGATATCCATTCGCCCAAAAGAATGAAATAGAAAAAATAATCAAGGAACTTTTGGAAGCAGGCGTCATTCATCCCAACATTAGTCCTTATTCATCACTGACGGTCATGGTGCTCAAGAAAGATGGGGAATGGCGTATGTGTCCAGACTTCAGGGCCCTCAATAAGTTGACAGTCAAAGATAAATTTCCCATCCTGGTTGTTGATGATTTGTTGGATGAACTAAATGGGGCTCAATTGTTCACTAAGCTTGATCTTCACTCAGGCTACCACCAAATTCACATGAAAGAAGTCGACATTCCAAAGACTACTTTCAGAACTCATGAAGGCCATTATGAGTTCCCGATCATGCCATTTGGTCTTTGTAATGCCCCATCTACTTTCCAGAACCTTATGAACCACTTGCTCAAACCATATCTCAGAAAATTTGTCCTTGTTTTCTTCGATGACATCCTCATCTACAGTCACACTTGGGCCGCACATCTTCAGCATGTAGATCTGCTCTTGCAACTGCTCCGCTAGCATAGATTATTTGTTAAGATGTCCAAGTGTTCTTTTGGCATGGAAGAAGTTGAGTATTTGGGCCACATTGTGGGGTGTGAAGGTGTCAGGGTGGACCCCAAAAAGATCTAGGCAATGCAAGATTGGCCTCAACCTAAGACCTTGAAGAGCCTGAGAGGATTTTTGGGTCTCACGGGCTACTATCACAAATTTGTCCACAATTATGGTCGCATTGCGAGGCCCCTCATTCAACTCCTCAGGAAATATTAATTCTGCTGGAATGATGAAGCACAATAGGCCTTTACAGCTCTAAAAAATGCCATGTGTTCCACTCCAGTCTTAGCACTACCCGACTTCACCAAATCTTTTGTCATTGAATGTGATGCTTCGGGTACAAGTATTGGGGCGGTCTTAATGCAGGAAGGTAGATCCTTGGCCTTCACAAGCCAACAAGTAAGTGGGAAGAATCTGGGACAATCTACCTATGAGAAGGAGATGATGGCCATCTTACATGCAGTAGATACCTGGGGACCTTACTTATTGGGGTGACGCTTCCAGATCCACACAGACCATCAAAGCCTTAAATATTTTTTGGAGCAACGCCTACCCTCACCACAATAAAATAAATGGCTCGCCAAAATGTTGGGATATGATTATGAGATAATTTACAATAAAGGGAGTGAAAATATTATAGCAGATGCATTATCTCGCCAATTTGAGGAGGAAAGTACCCTGCTCGCAATTTCCCTTCCCATTCCAAAATGGATTGAAGAGGCTCGAAGGGAATGTTTTTCACATCCCTGGCTCTCCCAACTCATTACTAAATTGCAGGTGGATCCAAATTCCACCGAGGGCTACTCGTGGCAGGATGAGATTCTTCGCTACAAGGACAGAGTCATAATATCACCAACATCCACCCTCAAAAGCTGCATTTTGGTGGAGATGCACTCATCCCCCACTACAGGACATTCAGGCTTTCAGAAGACGTATGCTCGCACTTGAAGATCATTTTTTGGATAGGCATGAAAAAGGACATTCTTACTTTTGTAGCGGAATGTGACGTCTGTCAGTGCCACAAAGGAGAGACAGTCAAAGCACCAGGCACATTACAACCATTGCCCATCCCGGCATCAATATGGACAGAGGTTTCTATGGATTTCATTAGAGGTCTTCCAAAGTTAGGAAACAAGTCAGTCATCATGGTGGTTGTGGACAAACTTTCTAAGTATACTCATTTTTGCACCCTACCCCACCCTTTTACACCGACTTTGGTCGCTCAATCTTTCATGGATCAGATCTTCAAATTGCATGGCATGCCCACTTCCATTGTGTCTGATTGTGACCCAGTCTTCACCAGTAAATTTTGGCAGGAACTCTTCCGGATATAAGGTACCCAACTAAAACTCAGTACTTCCTATCATCCACAAACTAATGATCAAACAGAAGCAGTCAACAAATGTTTGGAAACCTACCTTAGGTGTTTCACTTCAGACAAGCAACATCTCTGGGTACAGTGGTTACCTCTAGCTGAATGGTGGTATAACACCAACTATCATGCCACCACCAAAATGACTCCATATGAAGCAATTTATGGTCAACTCCCTCCTTCCCCTACTTCTTATATCAAGGGGTGCTCAAAGATACAAGCAGTGGATCAACTCCTAGAGAACCGCACAACCATGCTTGCCCATCTTAGAGAGAATCTTCATCAACCTCAAAACCGCATGAAGCAACAGGTAGATCAACATCGCTCAGAATGCCAATTTCAAGAAGGGGATCAGGGATTTTTGAGGCTGCAACCATATAAGCAAACATCACTCAAAGACAAGGGTTGTCAGAAACTATCTCCAAAATTCTACGGACTGTATCAAGTACTTCAGCACATTGGAGAAGTGGCCTACAAGCTAGCTTTTCCACCCACTGCAAAAATCCATCTAGTTTTCCATGTCTCATGCCTCAAGAAATTGATTGGGAACAATTGTAGAATTCAAACCAGTCTACCTGAACTGGATGAAGAAGGGTCAATCTGGTCCAACCTGAACAGGACCTGGACACACGAGAACGGCACCTGCGTGGCCATATGATCAAGGGAAGTCCTCGTCAAGTGGAAAGACACCTCTCTGGAAGATGCAACCTGGGAACCAGCCACTATTCTTCAGTAGTTTCCGCAGCTTCAGCCTTGAGGACAAGGCTATTCTTATGGGGGAGGGCATGTTAGGGTCCCACCCTAACCCCCTTATTTATGTAATAGGATCGAGTCATAGTTATAGTTAAGTAAAGAGTCAATAAAGCCCATATTAATAATTGTAAGTGGTTAACCATATTTAATGACGGGACCACAGTTAGTTGCAAATGGGCCATGGTATTAGATAGATGGTATTAATAAGAACCATGGTATTTCCCCATGGTATTGCGTGTATAAATCCTATATAAAGGATAGAGACTCCCCGCGAGGAGCATCGTGTCTTATTTTGTAATCGAGCTCTACTCTATTGGAGGTTGCCCCCTCGAAGAAGCAAGTGAACATTGCTTTCTGAATAATAAAATAATTTCCGTTATTTCTCACTGTTCTATGTTTTGGGTATATTTCTTCGCATATTTGGTATTCTGGTATCGTCTTGCAGGTGAAGAGCATAACAACATGTGTATCAAGGAAATATATCTAGCTATGGATATATGCATTCCAGAACAATAAAAATACTATATCTAAAACCCCTGTATTAGCTATCGATATATGCATTCCAGAACAATAAAAATCCTCTATCTAAAGCCCCTATGTCAATGAACTAAATATAGAAATCACTTGTATCAACGAATTAAATCTAGCAAACCCATGTATCAATGAGTTGGATCTAGCAAACCCCTGTATCGACAAAGTAGATCTAGCAATGGATATATGCATTCCACAACAATAAAAACCCTGTAATCTTAAAAAGTATCTAGAATAAGTGTAACATACCTCAAGCTCTGGAAGCCCATATGCTTCTTCTGCTTCTTAGTTATGCAGTTGTTATAAGCAAAAATAGATAGATATATTCATAGAGTCTAGTGATAGATAAGGAGTGAAAAAAGTGAGTAGCAAGGACATTTAACAATAAAAAATGACGAAAAAAAATGATAAACTAAGGAAATTCAAAAATAAATAAATAAATAGGAAAAAAAGAGAAAAGGAGAAAATTTAATTATTAATTATTTATTCAAATTTTTTTTTTTTTTTTATACATAATATCTAATTTAAAACCCAATTTATTTCCATTTAGTTATTATATTAGCCTTATTTATCAGGACTATTCATATCTTAATTCATTGAATTTAAAAATGCATTTATTTTTAATAATATTTCTAATAATTTATTTATCTAATATATATTATATATATATATATATATATATATATATATTCTTTTATTTGTTTAAATAATTTTTCTTTTTACTTTTTTATACATAATCTCTAATTTAATACCTTAGCTTCTCTAGGATTTAGCCTTATTTATAGGACTTTTCATAACTTATTTTCATACAATTTAAAAAAGTTTCTTGTTTTTTAAAAAATCTTCTAATAATATTTTATAATATATCCATATTTATAATATTTATATTTTTAAATACTGTATTTTTCCTTATGTTGTTTTTATTATTTTTATGTTATGTTTTTTTTTAGTTTTTGACTAATTAATGTTGACTTTTTTTCTTTGATTTGAATTACCTTAAACATCTCTGCATTATTTATTTCTTGTTAGATTAGGACATCCATCTATGTCATGATGATGATGATGAGTTTGAAAAGTTGACCCTAAAAATATTGTTGTGATTAAAGAACGTCATTTTCTTAAAAAATACTATGGATTGTATTACTATTTAATTATGATGTCTTCGTGTTTCTTCATGTAAAAGCTAAATCTATATTAATTTAGGTCAAAGGTACACTCTCATCCTCTAAAATACAAAAATCTATATTATTTTAGGTTGAAGATATATTCTATTTTTATAAAATATAGAAGTAGAGTAAGGTAAAATCAATATTAATTTACGTTATTCTAAATTTGCAAAATACAAAAGGAGATTGTATTGATTAAAATATTTATCTTTACTCTAAATCTACCCATCATAGAGAAGGATTGAATTTATAGTGATGTAAACCTCTTTTTGAGTGCAAAAATTAAGAAAAGATTTGCACCTTGAGAGAATTGGTCCCTCTGGACACTTAATAGATTTGGAACTAAGATAGATCTTTGTTGGTTTTATCAAATGCTGAGAGGGATCAAATATCTCGAGATGCAAACTCATTTTGAGTGAAAATTTTGTGAAAATGTCGAAAGATGTGATCCCTCTCGACACTTAATAGATTCATAATTTAGATGGACATGTGTTTGTTCTTTATAATACTATTTATATTATATGTAAATTTCACATCTCTATCTATAAAAATTCTTATTATTAATTTTATTATAATCCTCATAATACATATAACTACATACATGTAAATAAATTTTTTTAGACATGTTTTGTTATTATTTTTATTTAATTTTTTAATGTAATATGCATAGCATAGAGTATATATAGAGGGGGAGTGTGCACATGCTTAGAAAAAAGTTTATTGTAAGTATTAGGTTATTATATGTTTATTAACTACATTTAAATATAAAGTTTTGAGATGTCATACTTACAAATATGAATCCCCTCAATGGAATGACTAAAACATGCTAGGTGGGAGAGTGTACAACCATCATCCCATCAAAAACTCATAAATGAGGATGTGGCTATGCACCCTCCCCATTGTCATTAACAAGCCATCATGAAGTTGCATGGAGGATCGTTTGACATCACTTTAATTTGGTGTCAGATCCCTCTGGAACTAGTATTGGTTTAATGGTTACAGCTTAGCTGAAATTAATAATAGTTATGAAATTGGGGTATGTATTTCTAGAGCCATCATTGGTTTTATTCTCAGCTTACATGCTTATGCAAAACACTCATAATTTGTAGGTGTGGCCATTTTCTTCAAGAACTAGTCATAATTTGCATGAGGCATATGTTAATTCAGGCTACAGGGGCTTGTAATGTGGTCAATTATTAGCATTCATGGGCTATTGTTCTTCAACTACAATAATGCCATGGGATTTTTCCTCTAGGGATACTACTTTAACTCTGTATAGTGGATAATTTGCTACCCTTTGTTGTTTCCTTTATTTTTGGTGTTCTCTCCCAGTGCATCCCCCAGGTATTGGTTACATTGTTTTCTCTTTTCTTCTTTTTTATGTCAACTATCAACTCCTCACTTAGACTGTTATAGTCGGGTTTGGATGTGTTTCTCCTTTGCTTTGGATATATTTTTCAAGTCAGGAATGATCTTTCTCCTTTAATTTCTTCTTTGAATCCATCCTTGAGAAAATCCCTCATCTCCCAAGTTCCTCTCCTCCTTGGCTTCCACTACCCTTCACTTCCATCTCCTAAGCAAACATTCATATTTTAGGAAGTTTGTGTTATCATTGATTCAAGCTTGCAATGCATCGTCGAGGCACTCAAAGCTTACCTGGAGTGGCCCACTACATAAAACAAGGAGGCTTTTGAGGCCAATAGAAAGCTTAAACTTCAACAGCTTTGTATTTCATCCACACTCACTGAATATTCATGACAAAATAATCGTAGTGAAACATGATATTGTAGGAAAGCACAAATGTTTTGTAGATATCAAAGTGGCTGGAGAGGTAGCATATTGGGTGCTTAACACAGCACACACCAAAGGAAGATATAACTAATACATGTATATTGTTGATATCTGCTAGCATTTGAAAATTCTATTGGGTAGCGTGTTGTTGGATAACAATGAGGCCAAGGAGGAAGTCTTCCTCATGTTAGATGAGTTACAACTTTCCATGAAGAACCTAGAGAAACACTTGAATCAAATTGAAGATCGTTTAGGCCTTCCTCCATATCCAAGCTATGTGTCAGGCAATAGCAAAGAGCTAATTGCGGTGGAAGCACCAAACTCTTCTAAGTTTGAATAATGGGTTATATTTAGTTGGATGGGAGGTTAAACTAGTCAGTTATTTCTCATATTTTTGCACTGACTGCATCTGCAACAAAGACAACTAAAAGTTATTCCCAAACGACCACCATTAACTTGGTTTAGTCCACAGGACTAGGTAGACCACAACAACCGGGTGGTAAAAAGAAGAAGAATAAGAAAATTACTTCGAATGATCAGAAAGAACCACAAGCTCCAAACACTAATGTTGGGGGCAAGAAAGAGCAAAAGCTAAAGCTCCCATGCAAAATTTGTGGTAGGGGCCATATGACACATCATTATCCACATTTAGATGAGGTCAATAAGAATAGTTTTTAGTGAAATCTTGCCACACAACTTGAATCTTTTCCCACCTCAGCAATAATGCCAAATCATGATTGTTGCAAATATTGCACCTCCACAAGGGGGCAACGTAGGTCATCCTCCTAATGGGGATGCACTTGCGACCATTACGTTATGTGAATAAATGGTAAACTTAACCACGAGATGAAAAATAGATGCAATAGTTAATGCAAACTTGGATGCAAATGCAGATTCAAAAGTGGAAGGAAACATGTGTACAATAATAGGTGTAAAACTTGGCACAAATTGTGGTGAAACAAAAGTGGATGTAACAATGGACACAAACTTTGAAGCAAAAAGGACGCAAACTTGGATGCATAATAAGATGTAAAAAGGAATGCAAACATGGACACAAGCATGGGTGAAATAGTGGACACAAAATTAGATGCAAAAGTGGATGCAACAAAAGTAGATGCAAAACCTAACATAAAAGTGGATGCAGAAGGGCCATGGCATTATTGTCATTGATGGCATAGGAGAAGCACAAGGTACATAATAGTGGAGACAAAAGATGATGCAAATGTGGATGCAAAATTGGATGCAACAAAAGTAGATTCAAAACTAGACATAAAACTTGATGAAAAACTTGGTGCAAAAGGGGATGCAAAAATGGATCTAAAAATGGATGCAAAAAAAGATGCAAAAGAGAATGCAAAAAATGATGCAAATGTTGATGCACATGTAGGCGCAAAAAAGTGGATGCAATAGAGCATGCAAAAGTTGGTGAAACAAAACTTAGGTGCCAAACTTGATGCAAAATCTGGCATAGAACTTGGTGCAAAGGATGATACAAGACTTGGCACAAAACTTGGTGCAAAACCGCATGCAAAAACTGGTGCAACACTAAACTTGGTGCAAATACCGGTGCAAATTTTGCATCAAATTTTGCACCATATTTGATAAATATATGCAAATAGCACAAAAAATGGGCTCTAGATGCAAAAAAGGAAGCCAAAAGGGATGTTAATCAGAGGGTTTTGTTGTAGTGGTGTGCTCAATTGAGAAAATCAATTGTAATACATCTCTATTCATCATATTGATGCAAGAAGTCATTGGGGTTTTTAGCAGATTGCTTTCACCGGGAAAAATATTGTGTGCATGTGTATTATTTCTTTTTACATGTCTAAATATTTTGTTCTAGATTGTGAATTACTTTCTGCAGAGAAGTAGAGTAGGTTTTTGTCTTGTGATTTTGATTAAAACTTCATGAACAATTTCAAATATACACCATAATTTCTACATGGTATCAGAGCAGGATTCACATTAGATCAGGAATTTTGAAGTTGTTTCTAAGGAGGTTCCAATTTGGAGTTCAGTGCAGCAAGATATCTTTAGAGTTAAGAATATGGCCTTCAATGGACTAAAGATAGAGTATGCCATGGAAGGCACCACTAATTTTGTTGCATGGAAGGATCACATGGAAATGGATTCCTCATCAAGATAAATGTTGTAAAACCACCAGAATTTGATGCTTAGAACCTTTTGCAGTGGAAGAAAGATGTAGCCAAGGCAAGGAGAATAATATTGGAGGGAGTACGGGATAACATTGTCTAAAATCTCTACTGGAAAGAAACTTTATTCGTAATGTGGAAAGCACTGATAGAATTGTTTGAGAATAATAGTGACCGCAGGAAGCTAGTGCTCAAGGATAAACTTCGAAGTATCAAGATACATAAGAATGACACTATTCCACAGTATCTAAGAAATTTCACACAATGTTATGATGAACTTGGAGTGGTTAGTGCTAATGTCCCTAAAGAAGATTTGGTAAGCGCAGCCTTTCTGGGCCTTCCGAAGAGTTGGCATAGTTATCAAGATTCGGTGAATGGGAGGGGGAAACTACCAAATTGGGAGCGCTTATCGTCTGATTTGGTACAGGATGAAATAAGGCAGAATACCAGAGATGGAACTTCATCCAAAGGAGAGGATGAAGAAAACTTTGCATTGGTTGGAAAGGAAAAGAAGTGAAAAGAGAAGAAATCTCAATCCAAACCAGAATCCAGTCAAAGGGGCAAGAATAAATATTTGTCCAAAATCAAATGCTTCCATTTTCATGAATTCGGGCACTATGCCACGAAGTGTCCACAAAAAAATTATGCAAGAAGACCTCAAGAGGAGCATCAGGTGAGGCCTTAGCTTCACAGTTCAAGCTTGACTTTACCCTTATCGCATGCATGGGCAACACAGTGATAAGGAGTGTGTGGTACTTGGACTTAGGTGCATTGTTCCACATGACAGCGTGTGGATTCTTTTTCATTGACTTGGAAGAAAAATATTTATAGATGAACATTGAGATGGGGGATGACGGAAGGTATAGCATAACCGCAATTGGTACAATCACCTTTCAAAGGTAGTTGGGCTCCTTCCTTAGGCTCAAGGATGTCATGTTCATTCCAGGCCTAAAGAAAAATCTCGTATTTGTTACAGTTTTGGAAAACTATGGTTATGATGTGATCTTTAGCAAATGAAAGGAATTCATGAGATACAAAGCCCCGGGACAAGTGAAGCAAATCAGCATTCATGTGAAGAACCTGAATAAGATAGATGTGGAATATTTTTTTACATTAAGCATAAAGGCAGAGAAGGTGTAGAGCCACAATGTCTGTGAAATTTGGCACATAAGACTTGATGGCACCATGAATATTATGTAATAGATAACCACAGGCCTCCCCAAAGGATCACTTGAGAAGCAGGATGTATGCAAAGGATGTACCTTGGCGAAGTACACAAAATCCACTTTCCATGATCAAGACAACAAAGCACATGCAATCCTTGAAAGGATCCACTCTGATGTTTGTGGACCTTTCTCAATAGCCTCCACTACCAGGCACAGATATTTTGTCATTTTTATTGATGATTTCTCACGGAAGTGATGGATCTTCTTCACGCAGAAGAAAGATGAGACATTCTCCAAGTTCGTAGAATTCAAGGCATTGGTTGAGAAAGAAACCAATAAGAAGGTGAAGGCTCTCAGGAGTGATAATGGAGGTGAGTACATGTTGAATGGATTTAAAAAAATTGTGCAATAGAAGGCATTCGATGAGAGTTGACAACACCCCACAACCCACAACAGAATGGGGTAGTTAAGAGAAAGAACCATAGCATTGTGGGAGTACAAGGGCGATGTTGCATGACCAAGGCCTACCTCTGCATTTGTGGGTTGAAGTATGTAAGGCAACAATCTATTTACAGAACCAGAGTCCTCATCAGATTCTAGGCATGATTACATTGGATGAGGATTTCTCGGGGAGGAAGTCAGATGTGTTGCACTTCATTATTTTTGGAGCCTTTTTTTTACTGCCATGTCTCCAAAGAATCAAGGAAGAATCTATAGCTGACAACAAAATTGGGGGTATTTGTGGGTTACACAGAGACTCCACACAACTACCATGTGTACTTTCCATCCCTCAGGATGATATTTGTGCAAGGGATATAAAATTCAATAAGGAGAAAATGATGCAGTGCTCTCTTGAGAGGGGGTTTCAGATCCCACCGGAAGAGGAACTTTTAGATCCAAAGGAGGAACCTCAAGAAGTTGTGGAGCAACCACAAATTGAGGAGTAGATAGTGGAGACAACTAATCAAGCAGAACCATCCAGAGAAGGAAGAAAAATAACCAGGGAAGCTGAAATCAACACATACAGAGAATGTCACTTGATTAGTGCACTGGCTACATGGCTCTAATGACTGAGCTTGTAGAGGCTGGGCCACCCTCTTTTGAGGAATAAGTAGAGAAACCTATATGGGTTGATGCAATGGTGGAGGAATATGAATCCATTGTAAAGAACAATGTGAGGAAAGTGGTCCCAAGACCAGCAGATAAATCAATTGTGGGTTTGAGATGGATCTTTAAGGTAAAGCATGCAACATACAAAAGCATAGAGAAGTATAAGGCTAGATTTGTGGCTAAGGGGTACTCTCAAGTTGAAGGGGTTGACTATGAGGAGACCTTTGCTCCAGTAGCGAGGTACTCATCCATTAGATCAATTCTTGCTCTAACTGCGCAAATGGGGTGGAAGATCCACCAGATGGATGTAAAAACAACATTTCTCAATGTAGTTGGTCACTAGAGGTGTCTCCATGGGTTTGCAACTCTCCATGTGAAACTTCTGTACATTGAGAAATGAATGACATGGGTCTCATGCACTACTTCCTCGGATTGGAAATACGACAAGGCGATGGGGTATTGTTTGTCTCTCAAGGCAATTATGCAAATGATATACTACAGAGGTTTCACATGGAGAGTTGCAAACCCATGGAGACACCTCTAGTGACCAACTAGAGGAAGGAAAATACCACTATAGGTGAAGAAGTGGATGCTACCATTTATTAGCATCTAGTGGGTTCACTCATGTATCTTGTGAACACATGACAGGATATGTGTTATGCAGTCAACCAGTTGAGCCAAGCTATGGTTACGCAAACCAAATTGTTTTGGAAGGAAACTAAGCATGTTTTATAGTACCTCAGAGGCATTACCCAGTTTGCAATATAGTACATATGGATTAAGGAAGAGAAGTTTTGTGGCTTCATAGATGCAGATTGGGCAGGGAGACCATTAAACCAAAAAAGTACACTAGGTGGAATTTCCAGTGTTGGGTCCACAACGGTTTCCAGGTACAGAAGGAAGCAAATATCTATGATGCTCAGGTCGGTAGAAGCAGAATACATTGCTGCAAGTCAAGCAACATGTGAGGTCGTCTGGATGAGAAAGATACTTGTTGGATTGTGTGGTTAGATGATGGATCTAACTGTGATCTAATGTGATAATCAAAGTTGCATCAAGCTCTCTAAGAATATTGTATTGCACGATCGATCCAAGAATATAAAGATCCAGTATCACCATTTATGTGACTATTTGCAAAGGCAGATAATGTTGCTTCAATACATTCTGACAAAGGAACACGATGTTGACATTTTGACAAAGGCCTTTTCAAGAGGGAAGTTCGAGTTCCATAGGTGCCAGATAGGGGTGGTTGATAATCCCTTTCTTGCCGAGAGGGAGTGTTGGAAAATGCAGTAAGAAATCCACAATTTGATTTTTCCTTGATTAAATTGAGAAAATTCGAATTTCCACATCAACAGACAACTTGGACGCAATTAATGTGCGCGACATGGCTTATGTCACCTATTTTACTTAGTAAATTCGAGTTGGAGGAGTTAAAGTTTAGTTAAGCATGTGTGATTGCTAATTGTAGCAATCAAAGTTAGTTATCTCAAGTTGTTTTCAGTTAAACTAGTTCCAACCGTTGGAGGAACTAGTGGAAGGTTAGTTGTGCAGTGGGACTTTAGTAAAACTCAGTGATCATCCAATTAATTGATCAATCAACATAGAATAACTAGTGCATGCACAAAATTCGAGTTACCCAGTTGAGGTGGAGATTACAAGGCAATGTAATATTAATTGTAGACTATTCCAGGATGTACATGTGTTGCATGCAACCTAATGATCAACTTGAGGAATCACACAATCCATTTTGGAGAAAATCCTAAATAATAGGGGCCTAATTTCTCAAGGAATTACGCAAGGAAATAGGGGCTCAAGAAAAAGCCTAAATTGACTAAGTATGGGTCAGAGCTTCTCCGTGAGAAAAGATTTAGGTTATTCACTTGCAAGGTGTGCTCAATTGAGCAAAGCAATTGTAATACATCTCTATTCATTAGATTAATGCAAGTAGGCATTGACGCTTTTAGCAGATTGCTTTTCCCATGAAAAATATTGTGTGCATGTGTGTTATTTCTTATTGCATGTTTAAAATTTTTGTTCAAGATTGTGAATTACTTTTCGCAAAGCAGCAGAATAGATTTGTGTCTTATGATTGTGATTAAAACTTCATGAGTAGTTGCAAATATACACCATAATTTCTACAAAGAACCCAAGAACTAGTCACTGTCAATCCATTAAGACCAAATTCCATGAAATAAGTAAAAATACAATGAACTAGGAGTGGGAACAAAGTGACTTATCTATATTAATCACATCAACAATATAAAGAGTAGATGCCACATATTTCTTACTATTGGCACCACACTAGATCCACCATTTAGGTGCCTCCACCTAGGCCACTAAAGGTATACTCCCTCCTATCATTTTCTCAACACGTGAAAATTAAAGAGAAGGAGTATATTTATTAATGTAAGAAGGGGAGGGAAACGAACAAGAAACATGGGCTTCCTACAAGGGGAGTTTCCTTAAAACCCTAGGAAATTCTTGCTTGCAGACTCTAAGATCGATCTATCAACATAAGGGTGTTCTCCCTCATCTCCAACATAGACCTAATTTAATTTTCTTGTTTGATAGTTGGCCTGATTACTTATGGGATATAGGAGGTAATCATTAAGTAAAACCAGTAAAACCTACCTAAAATCACATGATTTTGTGCACATTTATATTTTTTCAATGTATTTTGAAGGTATATGTGAGTTGTTAAAGGTGACTCGTTTATGTACATGCATTAATTAAAGGAACCACACATACGTACACATTATGCTTGACGAAGAGTAACATATATGAACCAACATATATTTTTTTAAGAGTTCTTAGGAGAGGTGGGGTTTGCAAGTAGAAAGAAGTTATGGAAAAAGGCCAATGCATGCATCTTAGGATAGGAGTGGTACAAGAGCTATAATAGATTCCCCCTAATGTGTGAGGTTATAAGGGAATCTAATGGCTAAAATACATTATGAAATCCAAGAAGATGTTATCAAGTGGGCTTGGGAAACGTTTACCAACCAATAGAACAGAATGACTCCTATAAAAAGGAACAAAGTACGAGATAACTCTCTTCCTAAGGTGGGCATACCCATGCTCAGGTGTAGAAAAATATGGTCACTAAATCAAGTACATTGCATATTCATGAAGTATATATAAAGAGTAATTGTGGCCATAATAATGTATAAATAGTGGATCCATGTGTATATGAGCTTAACAGGCATGGCCATGAAAAAGATACATATTAGATGCACGTCTCAACATATAGGAGGATCAATGAAGTTAATGAATTGAATGATATAATCCTACAGAGGTACCAATATCATATATATGAGCGATATTATCACAATCAGGTAACATCATAAGTGGTGATGCTAATATTGACCTAAGGTCTTCAACCCAAACCACCAAAGGTACAAGTTTGTGCCATGTGAATAGATGAGTTGAAGTTGAACATGTGATACGTTATTTCATTATTGGTCATTGATGTAATAAATGAAAGACAACGCATCAATAATGATAATGGGCATCAAGCTGCCTAGTTTATTCTAGCAAGTGTTAATGAATGATTTGACATCAAACACTTATAGAATCTACTAATGAGGGGACATTGATCTATTTCCATTGTTAATAGTGATAGCTCCTACCATAATGACTACAATACCCCAAGGTAATAAAAAGACTCTATATCCCCATAACAAATTAGTCAAAGTCTACGAGAAGAGATTCATTAGAAGGAGGGAATTAAGGTGCCCCCCATAATCCAACATTAGGAAAATAAAGGCAAATGATTTAGAAGGCCTTAGGCAAAGAATTGTAAGGATAACCACCAAATATATCTCTTATGCGCACTAGATGGAATAGAGCACAAAGGAGACCCTCTAAGCAATAACAAATTATGAAATCCATTGATAAAGGCGAGGAATTCCACCAATGATGAAAATGGGACCCAAAGTATTGCACAAATACCAATGTTTGAATAGTGTATTAACATAGAACACAAGGGAAACTACTCAATCAAGGAACATTGATGAATGTAATTTGTTGAGTGAAAAATAACCTATTGATGATTCTAATAGGCCTAGGATAATAATCTTGGTCAATCTTCGAGAGAAGTGTCTTGTTCTCGCTAAGAGATGACCCACCAACAAGAAGTCAATGGGGCCTCCCATATTAGCATGAGCATAATACATAGATACTTGTTGATATTGAAAATGACTTGACAATAGATAAGGATGAGATGATAAGTTAATAAAATATGATAAATGATTGACATAGATTGAAACTTCCCTTAAACATAACCACAACACAAAATGTCACTTGGAAAACATTGACAAAAGGATGAATAATGATATGAGTTTGTGACATGGGGGCATCAATATACTCTTATAATTACTATAAGATTAAACAACTAAAGCAGTAAAGACTCAATAAACAAGGTTCAACTTCCTATATTCATACCAAATTCAACTTGTCTAAGATAAAGACCCAAAAACTAGTGCTTTTTTCAATGGCGACATGACTCAAAATTAGAAAAATCAATTCTTTCCCCTACTCCTTTTTTATCATTTTTGTTTTTGTTTGTTTTTTGTTTTTTGTTTTTTTAATATTATAAAAGCATGAAAAAGGAATAAAATAATGTGAGAATATATTCAACGAAGAAATGTGTGTCATAGGCATGCAAACTAATTCCCAATGTAGGGAACATACTTATGCTCAATGCAAGGAAGACATATCGAATAAGGAAACT
The DNA here is from genome assembly GCA_000404065.3 of Pinus taeda. NCBI lineage: Eukaryota > Viridiplantae > Streptophyta > Pinopsida > Pinales > Pinaceae > Pinus > Pinus taeda. Next base: position 18,859 of record APFE030794228.1, on the reverse strand, counting down.
CTTAGGGATGTTTCCTCCCAGGATAAAAGCATCAAATTGTAAAGGTATAGATGGAAGGTGTTATAGGCCATTTTATTGCATCTGATCAATAGGCTTGCAAACTAGATCAATCTACATTCATGAGAATGTTGTCATCATCGCTAAATAAAGCCATAAGCATGGCCTTTCCAAAAGGTCCGAGTTTTTGGGATTAACTGCTCAAAATCAAGCTTTTAAGCCCCAACACACTTTATCCCTTTAGAGACTCATGTTTAGCACTAGTTGCTTCCTTCTACACCAGTGTTGGTTAGCAACAACTTGCTCCTTGCTGGGGGTGCATTGATTCTAGAAAGTCAGTAAAATTAAAAAGAATCCCGAAGCTTCCTCTTCCAGAAACTTCTAGGGGTTGTTTTAGTCATTTACTATAGATAAGAAGCTTGAGTCCTATCTAATCCTACCTTGGATACTTCAGCTCTTATCGCTTGTTCTCATCTTTCCCTCTTAATTGGATCTCAAGCTGAGATTGGTAAATGGATAAGAATTCCTAAACTACCACACTCTCTTATAAATTTACTACCATCTACAATATTAAGGTTGGCTTTTGGAGACTGATCATGCCCTTATGTTGCTGCCTTGAATCTAATAGAGTCATCATCTTCATGCATTAGGGTGATATTGAGGTGTGCTTTGTGACAAGGAAGGATAAGTCAACTTGGGGAGATCTCTATAAGATCAGCTACTATTCTTGGTTGTAAAATCTCTCTTATTTATATTAATACAAAGAGTATCATGTTTTCCTATATGTGTTGTGTTACATTTAAATTTGTGTATTTCAATACCTTGTTGATTCATTGAATATAGTAATTTGTTGAAAATGCAGCAACAAAATCTAGTTTTGACTTTGCCTTGGTCAAACTAGATTAAAATTTGAATTTCTATTTTAGCAGAATACGTGGAGGTAGTTAACTAAGGTGACATGGCTATTGTCACTCAATTAACTCAGTAAATTCTAGTTGGAGAAGCTTGAGTTTCGTTCTACACGATTGATTACTAATTTGTAGCATTCTATTTCAGTTAGTTTAAGTTATTATCAGTTTAACTAGCTCTAATTGTCAGAAGAACTAGTGGAGGTCAAGTTGTGGAAGTGGAATTTCAACCACACTTAGTGATCAACCAGTTAATTGATCAATCAACCCAAAATAATTGTTGCATGCAGAGAATTCGAGTTACCCAGTTGAGATGGAGATTCCAAGGCAATGTACTATCAGTTGTAGCATATTCCCATGTGTACAGGTGGTGCATGTAGTCAAATATTGACCTAAGGCTATTGCGCAATTCCTTGGTGTGAAATTCCTAAAAAATATTGGCAATTTCCCAAGGGAATAGTGCAAGGAAACAGGAGCTTGGGAAGGCTTGAAATTGGCTAAGTGTTGGGCCAGGTGTTAATTTTTCATAGCGCTACATTGTTTTTCTGAGATAATTGAGTTTCTTCATTAACATATTAAGTTCACCCCATAACATTATAACATTATTCAGATCTACACCATTATTCATCAGCATATGCAACTATGAAGAAAGAACAACATCATCATTGTAGAATTTCTTGTAGATTCACAAACTCATGCAATTGACTAAAGTATAGGACAAGAATCTACTTCTACTTTCAGCCAGCGGAAGCCAATAGATCGATGAAAACAATATGAACAAGAAGAAGACAAATCAATGGCACATAACACAATAACTTTTCTTGGGGAAGGCCACAACTCAAAACCTCACCTATCTGTATTGCATTAAATCATAAATATGAGTGAATATACAAATCTTGTTCTCACTATAACAATTTCGCACAAGTATGCTCAACTCTCTACTTCATAAGCCAGCTCTTAGCCAAAACTTAGCCAATTTCCACTGCCTGCCAAGCCCCTAATCTCTTGCGCAATTCCTAGGATGAGTAACACATATTTAAATGGAATTCATGCTTCCAAAACTGCGGAATCCAAACATAGGTCCTTCTCTAATTTCACGCATGATATTTACAACTCAGTAAATCATACAACTGATAGTACACTATCCTCGCACTCAAGTCTCAACTGGGTCTTTCTCTGAACCAACATGCATGAGTTTCTCATGAGGGAATCTTCAGTTAACTAGAGTAACCCTTGTGGATGCACCAATGCACCAATTGAATGTTAGTCCTCTATTAGTTCCACAAACAATTAGAACTGATTTAACTGACAATAATTTAGTAAATTAAGTCATCTAATTACAACTCAATTTGGACTAATTTTGGACCCCTCAGGGAGAACAGATACATGAATACAGAAATATTTCCAACTCAAAATTCCTAAGCTAATTAAACTTAATTAACTATTTACAATTTACTATGAGAATATAATTCGATTTTTATTCACTGTTTAATTCAAGGACAAATTAAACTGGAATTTCTTATTACCATTTCTAAACACTCCCTCTTAACAAGAAAGTGATTATTTGCCACCCTGAAACTCGAATTTACATCTTGACAATGCCTTTGTCAAAATGTCAGAATCTTGCTCCTGCATGGGAATGTACTCTAACAACATGATCCACCTCAATACACAATCTCTCAGATGATGAAATTGAATATCCATGTTCTTGGACCTATCATGAAAAACTGGATTTTCAGAGAGTTTGGTACAACCTTGATTATCACAGTAAATTATCGTCGAATACATTTGTTGACCAAACAAACCAACCATGATCTTCTTCATCTAGATGGCCTCACATGTTGCCTAACTTGCAGCCATGTACTCTACCTCTGCCGATCTGAGTGCAACTGATACTTATTTCCCGTTGTACCAAGAAACTGCTATTGACATAATACTGAATGTCCTTTTTGATTTTCTTTTCTTGTCAGATGGATTCCCTACCCAATCTACATCTATAAAGCCTTGAATATTCTCTCTATCCTTTTGTACCACAATCCATACTAAGAAGTTCCCTTGAGGTATCTCAATACAGGCTTTGTCGCCTTCCAATACAGCTTGGTAGGCCTAACCATCGCTTGACTAAGCTGGTTTACTACATAACATAAATCCGGTTGTGCGTTCACCAAGTACATGAGTGAACCCACAAGATTCCTGTAAACAGTAGCTTCCACTACCTCTCCCGAAGTAGCATCCTCCTTCCTCCAGTTACCAACTAGAGGAGTCTCCATAGGCTTGCAACTCTCCATGTGGAAACTCCTGAGTATCTCGTTGGCATACTTTCCTTGAGACACAAACAACTCCCCATCAAATTGCCATACTTCCATGCCTAGAAAGTAATGCATGAGCCCCAAGTCCTTTATCTCAAACTCTCTTGTAAGGTCCTCCTTACAAGATTTAGTCAGTTGATCATAACCTGTCAGTATGAGATCATCAACATAAAGTACAATGATTAAAAATTTACCTTCCACCACTATGTGGTATAGGTTTGCATCCACTTCACTCTTCGTGAAGTCCAACCCAGTGAAGTAGTTGTCTATCCTAGTGTACCAAGCATGAGGTGCTTGCTTCAACCCATACAACACTCTCTTGAGCTGTCACACATGTGAATCATGGTTGAAGGTTTTAAAACCTTAAGGATGCTCTGTGTACACCTCTTCCTCAATCGTTCCATTAAGGAAGGTTGTCTTTACATCCATCTGATGTATCTTCCACCCCATCTACGCTAATAGTGCCAATATAGATCTAATTGATGAGTACCTTGCAACAGGAGTAAAGGGCTCATCATAGTCAATCCCCTCTACCTGTGAAAAGCCATGGGCCACAAATCTAGCCTTGTGCTTCTCCACACTACCATCTACAACTTTCTTTACCTTGTAAAGCCAACGGGAGCTCACCATGGACTTATCTTCTGGTCTCAGGACCACATCCCAAACGCTGTTACGAATTATGGAGTCATAGTCCTCCACCATGGCATCAACCCAAATTGGTTGTTGCACTGCTTCCTCAAAGGAAGATGGCTCTGCCACAACACATCCACTCATAAGAGCCATGTATCTAGTGTACATGTCAGGTGACCTCCTTTGTTTGCACTGTGATGTGGGTTCTCCCACATTCTCTCTAGCATTCGAAAACAATCTATCTACCTCTCAAGTGCGCTTTCTCTCATCTATAGAAGACTCTGTTTGAGTGGATGTATCCACTCCTGGATCCTCTATATGTGGTTTCTCCACATCAATCTGAGGCTCCTCAACCTTAGGAGCTAAAATCTCCTCAACCACATGTAGTTGAAGCTCCATCTCAAGGGAAACTCACATTGTCTTCTCCTCATCGAATCTGACATCCCTGCAAACCACTGTCATCCTGCTAGTCAGAAAGTACACCTGATAGTTGTGAGGTGTATCAGTGTACCCCACAAATATCCCCAACTATTCTATCGGTTCAATCTTCTTCCGTGCATCTTTGGTCACATGGAAATATACCGATGACCCAAAAATCCTGAAATGACCAACATCTAGCCTGTTACCGGAATAAGCCTCCTTTGGTGTCTTCATCCCAAGTATTCGATGTGGGCTACGGTTTTGAACACAAATTGTTGTGTTGCATGCTTCAGCCCACAAGTGTAGTGGTAGGCCCCGATCATGCAACATCATCCTCACTTCCCTTACTATGCTTCTGTTCTTCCTCTTAGCCACTCCATTATGCTAAGGGTTATGGGGTGCTGTCAACTCTCGTTTAATCCCTTCTGCTGCACAGAAGTTCTTAAATTCATTTGAGACATACTCACCACTGTTATCACTTTGTAGAGATTTAACCTTCTTTCCCCACTCTTTCTCCACACATTCTTTAAACTCACAAAACTTTGTGAAGGTTTGATCCTTTTTTTGCATGAAAATTATACAACATTTTCGAGAAAAGTCATCAACAAATATAACATAATACATGTGTTTGTCCGTGGATGCTGTTGATAATGGTCCACACACATCTGAATGGCTCACTCTAGAATAGCCTCTCCTCAACTGTCACTGTCATGAAAGGAAGACTAGGTGTATTTACCCAAAGTACACCCCTTGCATGTATCAACTTGCTCTATTGTACCTTTGGGCAAACCAATGGAGATCTGTTGCATGATCTTCAAATCCCCATGATGCAAGTGACCCAATCACCTATGCTACAACTCACCAACATCTTGGCTTTGCACCATCTCTGCGTTCGTGCTCAGAGCAACACAATCCTCTACCTTCAACTTATAGAGATTCTTCACCTGAATCCCTATCTTATTTACTTGAACCATGGCTATGTGTCAAAGGAATGACTTTCCTTTCTACAAGATCACATCATATCCTCTATCCTCAAGCATGGAAATAGATACCAAGTTATTCTTTAGCCCGAGCACATAGATAACATGTTTCAAGGTGGGTGGAGCCCCATGCTCGCTCTGAAAAGAAACTGTGCCCAATCCAATAGCACTATACTGCTTGTCGTCACCCATCTCAATATGCATGTGGAGATATTTCTCCTCCAAGTCGTTGAATAACTCCTTGTCGCCAGTCATGTGGAATGGAGCTCCACTTTCTAAGTACCACACATTTCCCATCATTGATGACACCATGCATGCAATGAGGGAAAAGTCCATTTCAAATTGAGAGGCAAAAGCCTCACCCGCCACTCCTCCTGAGGACTTCTTGAGTGGAATATTTGTAGCAAAATGGCCTAGCTCATGACAATGAAAGGACTTAAATTTCATCGTGTCTTTCTTCTTACCTTGATGGAAAGACTCCAATTGGAATGGGAAGCTTTCCCTTTCCCCTTCTTCGCCTTAATCGGTAAGGCACAGTTCTCTCCATCGTCATTCTTTGATGAGGAGCCATCCCTGGTGTTCCTCCTGATCTCCTCCTACATCAAATCTGACCATAGTCATTCCCAATCTGACAATTTTTCCTAACCATTGAAAGAGTCCTAATAACTATGCCAACTCTTATGGTTGGAATAGTCTCACCTTTATCCATTTTGATTTTGTCCTTGAGTGCCAATTTCTTTTGGTCACTGTTGTTATAATACAAGACTGTCAATACTTTCCACATAACATACATAGTTTCCTTGCCATGGAGACTCGAGAAAATGTGGTCTTGAACTCCCTCAAGGATTATCTACCTTGCCCTCGCTACAAACTTCTTACATTCATCCAGATTCTGTGCATTCGATGTTGCTTGCTTTGGAATGTCTTGATCAACTAATTCCTTCAAGCCATTATCCTCCAGCACAACCTCCATTCTATCCCTCTAGGCTATATAGTTTGAGTTGCCTTGCAAGGCATACTCTAGCCGCAAACCGTAGAACGCCATCTGAAGTATGTATTGCAAATTTGAATTTCACCTGTAAGCCATAACTCAAAACTTCGAAATATCCTCTAGCATATTGAATTCAACTTCGATACCATGTAGAATTTCCTATAGATTCACCAGCTCATGCAATTTACTAAAGCATAAGACAAGAATATACTTCTACATTAAACTAGCGGAAGCCAATAGATCGATGAAAACAATATGAACAAGAAGAAGACAAATAAATGGCACATAACACAATAAGTTTTCTTGGGGAAAGCCATAGCTCAAAACCCTTCCTATCTGTATTGCATCAAATCAGAAATATGAGTGAAGATACAAATCTTGTTCTCACTAGAACAATTCCGCACAAGTATGCTCGACTCTCTACTTCACAAGCCAACTCTTAGCCAATTTTCATTGCCTGCCAAGTCCCTAATCTCTTGCACAATTCCTAGGATGAATAACCTATATTTAAAGGGAATTCATGCTTCCAAAACTGTGCAATCCAAACATAGGTCCTTCTCTAATTGCATGCATGATATTTACAGCTCAGTAAATCATACAACTGATAGTACACTATCCCTGCACTCTAGTCTCAACTGGGTCTCTCTCTGAACTGACATGCATGAGTTTCTCATGAGAGAATATTTAGTTAACTGGAGTAACACTTGTGGATGCACCAGTGCACCAACTGACTATTAATCCTCTATTAGTTCCACAAACAGTTAGAACTATTTTAAATGACCATAACTCAGTAAACTGAGTTATCTGATTACAAATCAATTTAAACTCATACTAGAACCCTAAAATTTAGGGAGAACATATACATGACTACAAAAATACTTCCAACTCAAAATTCCTACGTTAATTATGCTAGTTAAACTTAATTAACTATTTACAATTTCCTATGAGAATATAATTTGATTTTAATTCACAGTTTAATTCAAGGACAAATTAAACTAGAATTTCTTGTTGCCATTTCTCAATAATCTTCATCAATGCAACGAAACATAAAGGAACAATAAAAGAAAAGCATGCACACATAGAGACGCCAGGATTGGTTGGAGATTAGGGCAAAACCCACTATGGGGAAAACCCTTGTAAATTTTTCTTCTTCTTAGATCGTTGTCAAATGATTCAGAAAAAGAGAGTACAATGATCCATATCTTCATCAAAGCAACAAAAACAACTAGTACATCCATAACATGACCTTAAACATACTTATACTCAAAGATCCTAATTTTTAGGACTGTAATGGACTGTCACTAACTATAGTTAAATGCTAGATATTCTTGTCACTGTGTTGAAAAATAATGCATGTTGATAACTCATATTTAGGTCCGGGCCACATGCATAGATACTGTGCGCGAGCATCTAACACAGATTTGGATGCACTTTGCAAAACTGGATGAGTGTGTCTGGGACAAATATGTACGACCTCTAGAGAACTGGATGAGGGCGTCTGAGGTCCAAACATACTTAGATATGCCTCAAACCCTAGACACTCCCATTAGGCTTCTATGCAAGTGTTTATGGCAGCCAGAACACTCCCTAGACCATTATGTTCATGCATATGTTATAGACATATTTGGGCACATCAACCCCAAACTTATATGTCGATAAACTAGGGCTCTTCAACCCCTAAAAGAGTTGTTTCATACCCTAAAAGAACATAGTCATCTTATTACACCATTCCCCAAAAGTTCCACCTAAGAAACCATCCATAAATGGCCTAAACTGAACCATACTGACTGCACCATTGGCAGGGTGCGATTCATACTGAGTGGTACACTGCCAGGGTGCGATGCATACTGATTAGGTCTTCTATAGGGTGCCATGGGTGAGGATGGAAAAATGTCCGAGACAGTTTGCTAGGTGGTTGCTTATGGAATCTTCTAGAAACTTCTCCTATGCCACTTGCCTCTCTGAATTCACCCAGGGATGAGTAAGATATCCAAGAAATCTCCAAGTGGAACCAATTGTAACAAGTGGAATGACACTAATCAAACCCAGAGATGACTCACACCCTTGCACACATCTATAAATGGATCCCTCATCTAAGAGATCCAGAGGCTGGAATATTGTGAATTGCAAGGAAGTGCTGATAGTTTGTAATTGAGGAAAGGGTATTGTATTGTTGGTGTGATGCTATTTCATGAGGTGAAGAGGGATTGAAGCTAGGAGGATGATGCTGGATCAGATAACTGGTTTGTAATTCTCCCTTCTATTTAATAAGTTTCTTAAGGTTTTCTTCCATATGATTGTGCAATTGTGAATGTTATCATTTGTGAATGCTATCATTTGTTCATGATATATCTGATTCTGTAATGTCTATGTTGTAATAGATCACGATGATTTGATGGTTCTTTGTTGTTGTACTTGTGCAGGTACTCTCCAAGCGGGTTAAGTACGTAGAAGAGTTGCAAGCTCTGTCAAGGGGGAGAGAGATCAAGCAAGGGATTAAGTGGAAGTTCTAGGTTGGTTCCTTTATCTTTCTTTTATCTGTTGCACATAGAAGGAATCGTTGAATTACTTTAAGCTATTGTTTCTAGGGTAGCTGCCAAACCTAGAGGGCTAGTTGTTCGACAAGACACTAGTTTTCCCCGAAACAAATTGGCGACTCCACTAGGGAAGAAAAGATGTTTGTTTGTTGTTATTGTTTGTTTTATAAACTATAGACAGAGCTTGAAGTCATCCAAGTAGCCTTCGAACTGCTCTTGCTCTACAATTGCATAGTAGATGAATGTTGCTTCAGTCAATCTCTAGTTTAGTTTATGAATTAAACATTTGACTTACAAGCATTCTAGATGCCCTTTTGGTAGCTCAGTAACCTCTCAAGACCTTCCTCTATACTTTGTGCTTTACTGTCCATCAAAGCTTAGGCTAACTCATTGAAAACTGCTGCACATTTGAGCCAAAACCCACTTCAGTTGCACTCCTTGGCCCATCGCATTGTTTGTCACTGTAACTCAGTATGCATTGCACCTCCCGAGTGTGATAAGTTCGATGCATCCCTATTTCTGTGAAGCCCAGGTGCGATGATTGACTGAACCTTTTTTTATTCTAGAAATTAGGGGTTTTTGACCTTGTTTTCAGTTTTGTTTAGATGTTTTGCTGCTTATGAACAATGCCTCCTTACTAAAGCCTACTTGCATCACATAGATCAACCTGCACTAGATTAGGATTAGTGAATGTTTTTGTGTATTTGTTCATCATTTACAATCCTTTGTCAAAAAGTTGCTTAAATCGATCCGTCGCTTTGGTACCAAAAATGTTGTAATTGTTGTTTTATGTCAAAAGAGAAGTGTCGTGGATTCTTCCTTCCTTGGATAGTCAGTGGAACTTTTCGTCATGTATTTGGTTTGATTTGTTTTTATTCGAAGTGTCAAAAGCATTTTTTATTCAAAATTGAAAAGTGTCGTTTAGTCTTCCTTTCCCTTTTGAAAAAGAAATTGTCAAAAATGTCTCTTTGAGTAAAATATTTCAGATCTTTGCTACATTTAGTTTTCCTTTTTGGCATTTTTCACATTAAGGGGAACGAAAACAAATGCATGCATCATTTAGCATTTTTTAGTTTGTATGTGAAAAATGATTTAGGAAAATGCACTAGTGTGTGCTCTTTGCTCTTTGTTTAAAAGAATTGTAATCTTCTTTCCCTAGTAGCTAGGATTTTCATTGCTCAAAATAAACAAAGATTGTTTATCATTGTAGATTGCATTTTAGGAATTTCAAAATCAACATCACGTGGTGAACCATTGAAAGGTAGACTTTAAACAAGATCAACTTTAAAATAAATTTCAATGAACCTAACAATGCTTTGGAACTTAACGCAACACATCTAGAAGTCTAGGCTAGGGACGTGTTCCGGCGTCATTAAAACTAGTAACTATCGTTTTCATTGAAGGTTGGGTGATTCCTCCTCCTTGATGCAACAAGTACTAGCACGGACTTGTGCTCCCCATACCGTCGAGTATATATTGGAAGACCACAATAGGCTTATATCCTTTATCCATAGGAAGCTAAGTCTGTCTCCTTATTGATCGCAATGCACTGAACACAACATTCAAGAAGATTGACTGCCGTACATAAGTCCTTGGTAATTTCTCTTTAATTTATCACCAAGGTGTATATTGTAGTTTTGCGATTGGTTTGGTAATCTCTCTGTCTAGATTTTCCAGAGTAGTCATTTTCATTCCTTTTCGACTCTTTAAAAGAAAAGGTCCATCTGAGCACCTGTCACTTCAAGCTCATTAAAAATCGAAGGAGACTAGAGTCATCTTCAGCTTTTTCTCAACTCTTAAAAACTGAAAAAGCAAAGTTGTGTCCAAGCGTCATTAAAATTAATTAAATTTGCAATAACATCCCCATTCCTTAGTTGATCTTAAGTTGAAACATATGGCAACAAATCTGGAGTCCACCAATCAAGGAATTCCTTTTGATGGGAATCCTCGTCCTTTTCCTTCTTTCGGAAATATTGGTGCACCTTATATGGCTACATTTCCCCTTTCAGGATTTACCATTGGCTTTTCAGTATGGCTGTTTTTAACCTCCTTGGTTCAAAATGTCGAGACTTCTCTGAAATTGAGTACACCTCCAGCTGGACGAAATCAACCTCCAGTTGATCATAAAGTTGACCCTTTGCCGTCTTCCTTGTTTGTTTCTTCCTCCCCTTCTTCCTCTTCGCTTGGTGAAAGTATGGGTACTAGTAACAAGGTGGCTAAGAGGAAGAAGAAAGGGAAGAAAAAGAAGAAGAAGCCAATTCAGCAAGGGGGCAACCAAGCAACCATTGCTCTAAATGCAACTTCTGATGAAAGTCTGTCCATTAAGCCTCACAAAGTCAAATATCCATGCATAATTTGTGCAGAAGACCATTTTCATCGAAATTGTGCTTACTTTCCTCGGATTTTGAAAAATGGTCTTCCCGTTCACACCATCCCGTGTCATTAACCTCTAGAGATTATGTTGGTAACACACCATCAACTAGTGATAGTAAAATTCATGGACAGAAGGGAAAAGTCAAGCTTCCATGTAGGTTATGTGAAGGAATTCACCCCTTTCACCTTTGTCCCTATTTGGATGAAGCCAAAAGAGTGTTGGATAACCGTCCTGCTTCACCGCAACGACTTCCATCTGGTTATAGAAAACTCTCCCTAAATCCTTCACTAGTTGACGAACCGACTGACCAGAATCAATCGTTGGTCGAAACCACTCTCTCTGAAAGTGAATCCTATGAGTCTATACCCGACCAAAATCAACAGGACAAGGTAACAGTTGACCCGATTTCACCTTCAGCTAATCGTACCTTTCCCGAAGAGAGTGAAAATCATACCACTCAAGTTCTTTTTGTTTCCTCATATTCAAATGAGCTCAGGGGAAATCCACCTGTTCCATCAAGACAGGAGCAAAATCCTCCAGTTCTCATAGCTCAAGGGGTTAATTCTCCCATTTCTATGGTAGCCCCTCCATTTAGTCTAGTCACTTCGTTTGATTGGAATCGACTGGAAGGATCCCGCCTTCCTTCCTATGTGCCTTTCGAGATCATAGTACAAGTTTGTAAAATGATTGTACCTGGCACTATAATAGACGAAGGTACATCAGTGAGTATCCTTTACTCAACTGCTTGGAAAGCGCTTCGTTCACCACCGCTTGTGCCTATTACACAGAATCTGTTGGGCTTTAACAAAGAAACTAGTCAACCATTAGGCATCCTTCCTCAGTTACCTATCACTTTGGGAGGAAAAACATTTATCTAAACGTGATGGTAGTCCTAGGACCTTTAGATTACAATTTACTTCTTGGACATGACTATGTTTATCTCATGGGAGCTATTGTTTCAACACTCTTTTGAGTGATTTGTTTCCCGCATGAAGGCAGGATTGTCATCGTTGACTAGCTTTCATTTCCCGATCCAAATATAGCTCCTAGTCAACCATCATCCATAAATGGTCCATATATACCAATGGTATCATCCCCACCATAGGTTAATTATGTGGCAACCTCTTCCATACCTACATTGATTGACGATCAATTCAGTGATGTTGTACATTATGTATTGGGAGCATTGGAACTAGATCTCTCCTTCATAACCACTTATGAGTTCTGAACGAGGAGTTCGAGGATAGTTCCTTATATTATGTCAACCTCGTTAAAAAAATGAAACCAAAAATATGAGCATAATTCCTTGTCTTGTGTCAAGCTCATTTAAAAAATGAAATAAGGACCCCTGGAGGAAAGTTCCAAGTTGAGTCTTTGATTAGATCTCGTAAAATTCCAGTCGAGTCTTTCACTTGATCTCATAAAAGAACCTTCATTCCACCCACCTGATAGCCATGAGTAATCTACTTAGGTGAATATAACAAAGCTTAGGGGGTATGCACCCTTGTCTATTTTGGATGTACCTAGTTGTAAAGATAAGTTTCCCTGTAGGTTATATGATTGCTCTGACACACCATTCACCTTTGTCTATTCTAGACAAAGCCAAAGAGGTGTTTTGTCTATTCTGAATGAAACTGTCCTACCTAACCACAGTGATTTCCATATGGTTACAGGAGACTCTCGTTTTCATCATACTGGGGGCATGCAAACCATTCTCATTTCCTTTTTTCAATTTTCATTTTCAATTTTTAGTTTTTCCGTTTTTTCAATTTTTAGTTTCATCATTTCAAGCTTATATAAAAAATAAAAAAACTGCAACCAAGCATAGTTCCCCCATGGTTCAAGCTTGTCAAAAATGAACCCACCTTCAACTAAATAACCTTTGTGATTGCCATTTTATCAGCCTTTTGAACATTGGTTGTGTACCTCTCATCAACACCATCCCTTTGGCTGATCATACACTTCCACTTGGTTGTTTTACCCCTTTTGAGGAACAGTTACAATGAGTGGTCCTTATTAGCCAGCCTCTTCATAGAATTCACCATGTTTTGAGAAGTTTCAAATTCACTGGAACCAGTTCCTACCCTAGACACCACTCGTTCCTAAAAATCATGTCTCCTTTAAACCCTTTTCAGACTCGTTAAATATGAAAAGATTGTCGAGCCCTTGACCTTTTCAGCTCGTTAAAGTGATTGGAAATGTCATCCCTCCCGTATTATTTTATCCTTTTTCAGACCCGAGGGATTATCTTATGCAAAAGTTTGAGTGCTTGTCTTTTTTGGCTCGTTAAAGTGATCGAAAAAGTCATCCCTTTTGTATTATTTTATCCTTTTTCAGACCTAAGGGATTATTTTACGAAAAATAGCTCTTGGAGTTTTCTTTTCATCCCTTTTCAAACTCTTTAAACATGAAAAGAACCGAGTTATCCTTGTTGTTAAACTCGTTAAAACAATAGCGACAAACTTGTCCATTCTAGACGAGGCAGAGTTTCACTGTCGCTAGACTCGTTAAAACATAGCGACAGGTTTGCCCAAAGGGAAAATTATAGAACAAGCATATGTTGTCCTCCTCAAGCTTGACAAAATAAAGAGGTACTGGTCAACAATGACTGGGGAAAAAGGGACAAAACTTGAAGAATTTATGGTAGCAGGTTGCTCTTGAACATGACACTTTCACTCCATCACCATGATTGAGTCGGGTTGGGTTATTCCGTTCATCGGTCATATCACCATTGGTCTTTCACACCATCCATATTTTGGGGTTAACGCTACCAATCCATATCTGTGTCATAGACATGTTCAAGAGAAGTCATTCATTTGAGAAACCACAATCCAGTTAATGTCTCATCCACTACAATACCTCCAACCTTCATTTTTTCATGACCGCCATTCCCAAACCTTGTGTCATCAGTTCGTTTTCACCTCCAGAAATCATTTGCTTCATTTCGTGTCGTAGATGTGGGATACATTAAAACCCTCCTACGACGAGTCACTTCTTGTCGACATCAACTCATTATCCAAGAAGTTGACTTAGCAACACCCCTTTCAGTGCTTTGAAGCTTGCATACATCAATGGCAAGTTTCTCACTTCCAACGATAGGTTGAAATCAATGGCCTTCGACCAAAAGATTTTGTGTGGTGTTCGACATCAGATCATATATTCACACCATGTGAATTGTACTATAGTACCTTGAGGGTCATTATCATTATCAGTGATTCCTCTCGCGTCTGTTAACAATCAGGCGATGTCTTTCCATGTTCGACTTCAGAACATCTCTTCACATGGATTGACTTGTACATTAGGAAAAGATTGAATGAGTTTGAAGACCCCGGATCTAGTTTCATCCATCCAGGCTGCGATATATTCAAGGATATAAAAACATCAAATGTAAAAAGGCTCTACACAAATGGTCATCCAAACCAAGGATGATGATTCTACATTTGAAGAATCACCAGTCTGCATCTACAGACGACTATCTGATTTATGTACATGAAATGAATTTATAAAGCTGAGCATGGGAATGCCTACCTCAGCTAGATCATGAAATTTATATTATGATGATGTATTATATTGTAACTTATGCAGGTCATCTTCCAATTCGAAACCTCGGATCCTCATGATAAAGCATTTCACCCGACATCAATATTTATGACTTCATGCTTTAGGGGGCAACTGTTATAGACATATTTGGGCACATCAACCCCAAACTTATATGTCAATAAACTAGGGCTCTTCAACTCCTAAAAGAGTTGTTTCATACCCTAAAAGACCATAGTCATTTGATTACACCATTCCCCAAAAGTTCCACCTGAGAAACCATCCAGAAATGGCCTAAACTGAACCATACTGACTGCTCCACTGGCAGGGTGCGATGCATACTGATTAGGCCTTCTATAGGGTGCGATGGGCGAGGATGGACAAATGTCCGAGACAGTTTTCTAGGTGGTTGCTCATGGAATCTTCTAGAAACTTCTCCTATGCCACTTACCTCTCTGAATTCGCCCAGGGATGAGTAAGAGATCCAAGAAATCTCCAAGTGGAACCAATTGTAACAAGTGGAATGACACTAATCAAACAAAAGAGATGACTTACACCCTTGCACACATCTATAAATGCATCCCTCATCTAAGAGATCTAGAGGCTAGAATATTGTGAATTGCAAGGAAGTGTTGATAGTTTGTAATTGAGGAAAGAGTATTGTATTGTTGGAGTGATATTGCTATTTCATGAGGTGAAGAGGGATTGAAGCTGGGAGGATGATGCTGGATCAGACATCTGGGTTGTAATTCTCCCTTAAATTTAATAAAGTTGTTCAAGTTTTCTTCCATATGATTGTGCAATTGTGAATGTTATCATTCGTGAATGCTATCATTTGTTCATTATATATCTGATTCTGTAATGTTTATGTTGTAATAGATCACGATGCTTTGACGGTTCTTTGTTGCTGTACTTGTGCAGGTACTCTCCAAGCAGGTTAAGTACGGAGAGGAGTTGCAAGCTCTGTCAGGGGGGAGATAGATCAAGCAAGGGATTAAGTAGAAGTTCTAGGTTGGTTCCTTTATCTTTCTCTTATCTGTTGCACATAGAAGAAATTGTTGAATTACTTTAAGCTATTGTTTCTAGGGTAGCTGCCAAACCTAGAGGGCTAGTCGTTCGACAAGACACTAGTTTTCTCCGAAACAACGTTTGGGGACCAAACTGGATTGCGGAAACCCTAGCCTCCTGGATGCTCCCATAAACACTCTGTGTGTGTGTCCGAGAATTCCTAGACGCTCCCATGACCATATGGTGCTAGCATCTAGGGATGAAAAAACTTAGTTACGTGCGAGTGTCCGAGACTCAGAAACCCTACACACGTGCGAGTTTCAACTCTGTAGTTTCAGATCCCTTGTGCAAGCTTTCCTCCGTCAGACATGTGTGAACCAAACAATAGAAGAGAGAAGAGAGTGCTTGATGATTGTGTCCAAATGAGCTTGAGTTATCTTCTACTTAAGGATTTTATGAGAGTCCACTTGATGTTGAAGCCGACTTGTCCAATTGTACATGTGCTTAGGGCTGACCTAATCCAAAAGACATGAATAAATAAAAAAATTCAAAAACCAACTTCTTCTTGTCCAAATAAGGTGATATTTAGGTCGATTTTGGTCCTCAGGAAAAGAGGAATATATTACAATCATTATCTTCATCATATGAGCTTTCTAAAGTGGAATTTAATCGCTTTTTCATAATTTTAACACTAGGTTCAGTCAGTTAGGCAGAGGGATAGACTATACACTTGCAGGGTGTGCTCAAGCTTAAGAAAACATTGTATTTCTTCTCTATTCTTTGATTAATACAATATAGATAGTAAGGGGTTTTGAGCAGTTGCTTTCCCCTAGATAAATATCTGTGCATGTGTGATGTTTCCTTTTACATGTCTATGATTTGTGTTCTATATGGTGAATTAACTTCCGCAGATCAGTAGGGTACCTTCAAGTCTTGTGATTTAGTAAATTTCATGAGCAGTTTTGAATCTACACATTAATTTCTACATAATTGAATTATGATACATAGATGTTGTGGATCCTTGGTTTGCTTTCATTTGTATGTACATGTTCTAATTATAGCAATCAGAGCTATGATTGGAGATTACAAGCCAAGAGGAAAGTAAAGCTCGCGACGGATTCCAAGTAAGCCTCTTTCCATTCGTCAATTTCTCTAAGGAAAACTCAATATTCTTTGCTTTAGGTTGTTATAGACCAATCCACTAGGTCTAGGGAAGATACTTTTGTCGACAACCATAAATTCCACATAACAAAAGGCTAATGGTTGTAGATAATTGATAAGTAATATACTTTCAAATAGTAAATTGAAGTCGACATTAGTCTCAAAAGGACAAGAAAGATAATGCAATGCAGTGTTACAACTTAACATTGCGAGCCCCATGTAGGAAAGTGAAAAAATAGATCAAGAGGAAGTTATGAGGCTTCATCAAAGAGTCATGGTGGGGATAAGTAAGACTCCCAAGCCTACAAGAAACTTCAATATGGGTATCAAAAGTGCAAACAAATCTCTAGATAGGGTACCCATGAACAATAGGCTTTATCACAAAAAATATGACACTTCTACCTAACGAGAAAGCTTCTTGTCACAAATTTGTTGGATCGATTCTAAGGCCAAAATGGAACAACAAACTAGTAATGCACAATGAAAAGTGGAAAACCTAACCTCTATGCCAATTTTGAGATCCAACATTTGATAAGGAAAATAAACTTGGAAACTTTTGAGGAAGAAGCCTCCAAATTCCTATACATGATTAACAAGACTAGATCATAAGTGAATAAGTCTAATATATAAACCTATGATATGTTGTGGAAGACAAAACTGGAAAACCAAAAAAATAAAATATACAATATGGTTCAAATAGCCATGCATGCGTATGGCCTACACACTATAGTTGTTCGGGTTAAACCCCTTGCAAGGATCACATCAAGGAATCATGTGGTAGTCAACCCCAAAAATCTCCAGCCCAAGAATAAAATATGATTGATGACGT
>APFE030794208.1:9504-80629 GCA_000404065.3 Pinus taeda | reverse complement strand
AAATATTCGCCCACTAAAAATTTAAAACCACTTAATTTCGCCAAAAGGCGAACATTCGCCCCTAAAATTTTCTATGCCTATAACCACATTAGGCAAGTTACTTGAGTTTCGAGCCTAGATGAGACTCTAATATTAATCATTAAATGGGCTTTCGATACAAAAACAATTTACCTTTAACCTAATTCGATAAATTTATAATATATTAATCATAATTATAATTTAGAAACTTATTAAAAATTGAAAAATAAAATTAGATATAATTTAAGTTATAACTAAATTGGAGAAAAAAATTCATATAATTTTTTTAACTATTTCATCAATTATATAACTTCAGTTACTCTAATTCATCTTGAAAGAGACCTCTTATACTCTTTTCTAATTGGGACCACCCCTTTTATAAATAAAAATGTCCAACTTAGTGTAAAAAACACAATCTATGACTCAGAAATCTTTTGTTCTTTTGCCATTGTAAAAATATTTTGCCCTCTTATGCTATATTAAGAATTTATAATTTTATTTTAGCCATAATTTTTGAGTCCCACATTTCTGATTTTGGTTAAACTCGATGTAACATGTGCTTTTCACTTCGTCACTCTACACTTCTCTCATTTCAATCCTATGTAATTACAAAAATTGTGGTGGTAAGAGTGTAACGTGGATTCAACATTATATCCAATTACTATAGTAAAGTAGCTTTACTGTATCAAGGCTAGTGGGAGTGCGAAGTAAATAAGAAGACAACTAAAAAAGAGCTTCTCACATCTTCCATGTCATTGAAGTTGGGAATATTTGTAATTTTTTCTGATAAATTATTTTTTGCAAAGTTGGATTTGAAATTTTATAACTCTCGTAAGCATTTTGGGTCAAAATGCTTTAACTCTTTATTAATTTATGAAAATTATTTGGAAAATTTATTAATTTATGAAATTATGTGTAAAATTTTTAATTTTTTTGAAATTATTTACAAAGTTTATTAATTTTAAATATTTTTGAAATTAATTACAAATTTATTGTAGTTTTTGGAAATTAAATATTAAATTTATTTTTTTAAAATTTTAAATTATTTTTGAATTAAAATTTGAATTTCTAATTTGATGGTAGATATTGTTGATTAACTAATTTATGGGTTTAAAATCAATTTCTCAAAATTAAAATTATAAAAAAAAATAAAAATAACAAAACTCGAAAAAAAAAATAAAAATCTCCAATCACCAAGAGTTTTGACTCCTCAAAAATTAATTATGTAAAAATAAAAATAAAAAATGGATATAACGGATTTGCCAAGCTCTGTCATCTTCTTCTATTCAAATCAATCAAGTGCATATATCTCGATACGAAGATTCAAGCAATTTTGTACCTATGAGCTTTTTCTTGTCATTTTATAATGTTTTATTCAGAGGCTACTAACCCTATTTTGAAACAAAATCCTAAGTACACTGAGATTTTGGGAGTTGTCTTTAGTGCAACTTTTTGGACTTTCCAGTATCAATATCCCGTGGAAAATTTTGAGGTGAAATATTGATTTGTGTTATTTAAACTAGTTTTTTGACTGTATATATGGATTCAACACCTTGAAAAATCCCAAGGCATTCAATTGTGCAGGGGTCACCTATCAAACTTGTGATTTCAATAAATTCTTGCTAGATTTTAGAGAAATTAAACCAGAAAAACCTAATTGAAAAACTTCAAAAAAATCGCCCTAAAACAATTTGAAAATTTAATTTTATAACATTTATATTATTTAGAGGATTATTTGAAGTTTTATGGATAAAGACTGATATGAAATTGTTTCTGCTTTGGGTTTTGGCGATTTAAATTGATAACCCTATCTCTGATAGAATACATATTATGTGCATTGACGTGATTTGGATTTCACGAAAGTTCCCTACGCTTATTCTCTATATTTTAAAGAGATATTTTCACGACCATCTTTTAATATTACAATGTGAGTTAAACTTACGTACAAATATTTTTGGTGGGTTTTATAGAATATGAATTTATGGTTATTCAATGCTTTATTTTATGCATTTGGGTGTTTGTTTTTTTCATTTGGGTGTTGTTTTTATTATCAATTACTTTGTAATTTGGGATGTTTATAAGTGGTTTGTCTGTTTAGTTGGACTAGATCGTAGAGAAATAATATAATAATTATTGCAAGTTTTAATTAATTTAGGTTTTTATTTTAAAATTTATATAATATTAAAATATTAAAAGATTTTTTTATTTAATTTTCATTTTAAGGGTTATATTAATTATTTGTATTATATATGTGTTATAAGTGGTGTGTTTACTGGAAGGGAGGTTGAAAATAATATTATTACAATTTATAATTAATAATTTATTTAAATTTTATATAATATAAATATTAAAAAAAATATTAATATTTTTAAAATAACAAAAAATTGTTATTAAATATATTATTCAATTAAACGTTATTTTAATATTAATGATTAATTATTATTTTCTAATGGTGTTTTAAATTATGTTGTTGTTTACGGGATAAACATTTAATTAATCATATTTTCAACTATTTTTATATTCATTATTGCAGTAGCAATGTTTGCAATCATTTTTTGATGTGTTTGTCTTCTCATATACACCCATATTAAGTCATAATTAAAAATTATTTGTTACAATATCAACTTCTAATTTTTAAGCTAATAAAAAATCACAATGATTTATGAATACATTTTTTTTTTAACAGGATCAGATAGTGGATATATTACCAAAAGTTGTGGTGGAGCAAGCTACTATTACAATCGACTGCAGCATAAAAGAAACTAAGCAATGAGAAGGGAGCGTAGTCCCTTCTCCTATGCATGATTTCAAAACTCATATATTTTTATGACTATTCTTGAGTACTGCCTAACATACTGACCTACTAATAAAGCAAATTTACATAACATTGATTCTCTAAGAATTTTTCATGGCTTGTAGACTGACTGCTCCTGAGATGGTTGTTTCTTCTTGTCATAGTTGACCGATTTCTCTCCTTCATTGCTAATGGTGTTGTTTTTGTAGCATGTCACTGCTTCCTCTAAGTGCTTGCATTTAGTTTTTAGCGCCATGATCTCTTCTTTCTGCATTTCCATGTTCCTTTTCTGGTAGCTATACTCCATTCTCATTTCGGATCTTATATCTTTAAGTAACTCTTGTAGTCGATGGATCATAAATTTGTTCGCTTTGCATGCTGAGCATGCATCATTCCTTGAAGCCTTTTCAATCCATTTGATTTGTTTTCTTCTTTTTCCTATTGTGCTGCTTGTTATTCCTTGTATTGTTGTGCTTCTTGTGTCTTGTTTTTCCTGAGATATTCCTTATTCTACTGTCACTATCTGCCTGTCTTTTGTTATGAACTTTACTGCTTGTTGTAGCTTGGCGATCCTGAATGTGACAGTCAGGAAGGAGGGACATTGAGGGGGGAGGAGTTAAGAGGCAGAGATGATCGTTTGTGGAGGAGTGAGGAACAAGGATGGATGGAAGTTTGGTGGAGATGACGGGATGCAGGTTTTGTGGGCAGTGAAGAGTAAACAGGGAGGGATTTAGAAAAGGCAGAGGCGCTTGGAGCAGAATAGGGGATATGAGGAGCAATTCATACATACAGCTTTGCCTTGGATTAGAGTTGTAGGATATGTTGTGTTTCCAAGTGTACTTGTAGAGGCTGGGAGCTGCCCAATGCCTTTCACCGATGGGATGGATTGTTGTGTGGTTCTTGTGACCAAGATCGCAATCGCCCTTGCTGCCAACACTAATGCGATTTTTTGATATGATATGATGTTTCCTCCAAAGTCTTGTGACTTTCTGCTTGTTATTGTAGATATATGCTTTTTGTTGAGTTCTGACTATTGCTTTTCTTTTTAATTTCTTTTATGAATGCACTCTGTTCCTTTTTTTGATAGAAATCATGCTTGTGATCTTTTGATGGAGCTTATGGGACAGAGTTGTGATATTCCTCTTTGTTTTCCCGAACACTCCCTTCATTTCTTTTCATTACTTGATTAGCGAAATGGTCTGCCTATTGGTTGTGAGTTCGCAAGACATGTTTGAAGATCACATCTCCTGAGCCTTCTAAATTCTTCCTAATTCTCCTATATATTCTATTCATCAACTCATTGCTTGGATTTTTGTGATGGGCCATTGCCTCTATTATTATGGCTGAGTCTCCTATTATAATGGGATCTTGTATTTCTCTTTTTTTATTATTCTTGTTCCCGTTAACAGGTTGTAGGCTTCATCCTTGTTATTTGAGACTTCTCCAAGTCCCCATTCATATGTAACATTTTCTTTCCCATCCGGATCAAGAATAAATACCCCTTGCCCCTGCCTTTCCAAGATTATGTTTTGAGGCCCCATCAAAGTAGAGACAATGTCTTCTCTAATTTTTTTTTTCCACGTTGCGAGTTCCTCTTCATTCATTCTCATTTCCTAGCTATTTCCTGAAGTTGTCCTCCTTTGTCCTTTTTGTCCATTGTTATTTATTATGGCTTTGTTAAGCCAATCTCGCTCTTCTTGTTGAAGAGTGTTATAGTTTGTTCATGTTGTTCCTTTGACATTAAGGATTTCAGAAGTTAATCCCCAAGTTTTTGAGAGGGTTTTCCTTATTCTTGGAGTTTGTTTTTTGAATATGCACTTGTTTCTCATCAACTAAATTTGCCAAGAAAGGACTACTGAGATGCATTTCTAGATCCTTTGTATCGTGACTTTCCTCTTTGTTGTATATGGATAGGCCTTCTCCAAGGTTTGGAGAAAACACAACAGAGGCTTTTCAAAATTTATATTGATTTCAAGAGGGCTTATAAGTTGTTTCCAACATTCTTTGGCGAAGATGTAGTCTTGAAATAAATGTTGAATTGTTTCTTCAGCTTGCAAGCACATTGAACATCGTGATGGGCCTTGGAAGCCTTTCTTTTTTAAGTTTTCACTGGTCAAGATCTTCCCTTTTAAGAGAGTCCATATAAACATTTTTATCTTAGGAAAACTTTCTGATTTCCAAACTGTCTTCCAAAAATCCTAGTCTTGTTGAGTTGGTTGTTCTTCTAGGATTTTGTATCCAATCTTGACTGTGTATTTTCCACCACTTGGATCCTAGAGGAAGTCACTTCTTCATCATAGTTTATGGGTGCTTCCCCTTTAAGAAGCTGCCTTAATTTGCTCCATTGCACCTCCAAATTTGCAGGGATTGTTAAGATTTGCCAATCTTGCTATTCTCTTTGATTCCAAAGAGAGATTGAGTGAAGAGTATTTAGACCTTTTCTTTTCATCCATTTTTGAATGCCTTTAATTTCTGGGTGAGTCTAGTGGTTCTTTTCCCATAATTCTATCCTCCCAAATCGATATTGTTTTTCCATTGCCTGGAGTTTTAGAGATATAATTGCTCATTAAAGGAATTGTCTTTTTTACTAGCTTCCAGGCTTGAGTACATTGTCTTGATGGGATATTTCCATTAAGCAGTCTTTTGCTAGAGTTGTCCATGTATTTTGAGATGAGTGTTTTTTTCCACCAGCTCTCTTTTCTTGTCATCAATCTCCATATTACTTATATTCCCAGGGTTGCATTCATGAGCCTGGGTAGCCAGATTGATAAGCCTCCTTGTTCATATGGTAATACTACTTGCTCCCACCTAACCAAACTAAATTTTTTGTTTTCTTGTTTCCCCCCGGCCATAAAAAGCTTCTTAAGATTAACTCCATTTGTTTGTGGGCACTTGCTGGGGCCAATATTATTGCATATTGGTAGATAGGCAGTGCTGTTAGGAGTGCTTTAATTATTATTACCCTTCCTGCCATATTTAGCCACATAACTCCCCAGCTTGGGCTTTCAAGACTAGTAACTCAACCCACCAAGGGATTCCAGAGCGGTTGTCCAGCCAAGGCTTCCAGGACTAGTAACTCAATCCAAGTTGTTACAGGGCTTCCAGAGCATTTTTCCAACCAAGGCTCTAAGACTAATAACTCAACCCAAGCTGTTACAGGGCTTCCAGACTGTTTGTCTGACCAAGGCTCTCGAAACTAATAACTCATCCCAAGTTAAAGGAAACATGAGAACCAAGCAAAAAACAAATAAATGAACCCACAACACCATGGTTATCCACGAAATGGAAAGGCTAGACAAATCCACTGTCAATCTAGGCAATCCTCCATGCCAATGATAGACCATAACCAAGAAACCACATGCATTTTCCATGCATGTAGAAATTAGTGAGGAAAACATACATGCAACTTAGTACATGCAAGAAAAACTCGTTGTAGCTACTGATCCCGATGTCCTCTTGCGCTTTCTGGTTGTTCCTTTTCATTCTTGCTCCAAAACTCCAAGTATGACACACTCCTCCAAGAGTGATCCAAGAAAACGCTAAGTGTCCAAGAGTATGAGAGAGGGAGAAAACATAAGAGAGCTCCACCAAAACCTGTCAAAAGCTTGTCACTTGATCCTCATAATTCTTTTTATTAATGAGGCCTCTATTTTCTTCATTTTCCTCCTCACATGCAACCTATGACCTTTCACCTTCCTTTTCTCCCAATTTCCATTACTTTCATAAACAAATGTCCCAAAATGCCATTTTTCCTTTCCAAAGCCTTTGACATTGCCTTTGCCAATTTCCTTAGCCATAATAACTTAAATGAGAACCCATTAGAATTTTTTTCCCACCATTCAGCTTGGAATACATGTCCCATGATCATGGCCATATATTTTTACATGAATTTTAACCACAACTATTACAGAACCCTCCCCCTTGGGGGAACACTGTCCTTGGTATTCAATGACACCTATAACCAACAAGGCTACTGAAAACAAAACATACTGCCCATGGAGCTTTATAACATAGGTCATTGCAGTATTTACAATGACCATCTGCGAAAACATGACAAACATACCGTTTACTGGAGATTTATAACACATCTCATTATGGTCTTTACAATAATAACCACATATACACGCATACACATTTGCTTCACCCAGCAAATAATCATATTGTCTATGGATATTTACAAATCTAGCTCGATATAGTATTTACAATAATACACACATATACACATATGCACATTCACTCAACTAGAAAATAAAATGATATGATGCTTGTATCTGCAACAAGGGAATCCAGAGGCTCACACCTCCACCCTCAAAGTAATACAAGGATTTACCTCCTTCCCAAGAAGTCCAAAATCCAATGCAAGGTCAATTTTTATCTAATGTCCAACACTACAATCTAGTGCCACATGTCCTCTCATTAAGCAGTTACTGTCTCATTGTTCTAGGGCACACTCCCAATGTGCATTTGATTCCATCTGGCAATGCTAATGACCAAAACATATCCAGCCCTGGCCTTCCCTTCTCTGCTACATAGTCCCTCGGGCAATCTGGTCACCCCCTTCCATGCAGTGACACATCTTCCAAGTTCTACTAGCACCCCCATCCTGGGTAGTCCATCCCTTGGCAAGGCTTCCTTGCATTGGAAGATACAAAAACCAAGGCATATACCTGGCTTAAAACCATCATATCGGTCATAGCATGCTCATGGAAATCAATGGACACTATTGGGTGCCAGTGTCCCACAATGGCCCTACTCCGGAAGTTCTTTACCAGCATACTACTACATGTTCCAATTCCTTTCACTAACACTGCTAATTTTTGTAGTCAGTTTCGACCACCCAACCAGGAATTTTCGTGCTTGTTGTACCAAGCACATAACTTCCATTAGATTTAAAATAAATTGAAATGAATTCACATCATACCTCATTGATAGCTCATCAATAATGTACACTTGCAATCCCATTCACTTCTTGTCACAACAAGTCAGACTATCTCTTAACCAAATCATCATGAATAAACATATCATATCCGTTTAGCTCAAACTCGACCATCATAAATTTAAATCATGAATCACATGTAACCATCATACACCAGAATCATAGATCACATCTAATCATCATAGACCAGAATCATAAATCAAATGCGTAATAAAACTAAAATAAAATATTGATACTTATCCTTTAAGAAATCCTTAACTTCTACCTTTGTCCTTATTTTGTACGCACTTCGGATCGGTTGCCACACTCGACAATACCCAATGCCTTCTCCTCAACTATGTCTACATACACATAGTGTGCATCACACACATACAACCACACACACTATACAACACCATGAATTACATGCACCTACACATGACATACCACATATACATCTACACCCAGTGTATAACACAACACAATACATACTCCTACATCCGGTGTACATCACAACACAATACATATACATACAAAGAGTAAAAAACAATGAATACACATGTCACGATACCAAAACTACACAATGCACATACATAATATTGCATGCCTGCAACACAGCATGTATGGCATGCACAAAATACCACATGTACACCAGTACCATATGTACAACATGTACATAGTACCACTTGTACAAAGCACCACCTGCACAATGTGTGCACAACATCATATGTACACAACACCATTGTACATAACACCACCTGCACAATGTGTACACAATGCGGCATGTGCACCACACCACCTGTACAACGTGTACACAATATCACATGTACACAGCGCCACCTGCAAAATGTGTACACAATGTCACATATGTATCGCACCACCTGTACAACTTGTACACAATACTACAGGTACATAGTACCACATGCACGACATGTACACGACACCACATGTACATATCGCCACATGCATGACACGTACACAACACCACCTACACATAACGCCACTTGTACAACATGTACACAACATCGCATGCACACAACACCACTTGTACAATCATGAACACACCACCATATGTACATAGCGCCACATGTAAAACATGCATGTAACACCACATGTACATAGCACTGCATATCCAACATGTACATAACATCATCTGTAAACAACACTGCATATCCAATATTCACACAACACTATATGTACCACCCTATACATAACATGGCATAAACAACATGTACACACACTATATATACACAACGTCGCATGCACACAACATCACAAATGCAACATGTACAACATATACAACATATGCACAATAGTAGTACCACACATCCAAAACCAAACTATCTCTACCAAGCAACCTTGCTTTTAGTCTCTCTCTGTCATCCATGCTTATTCTAGCATCCCACAGACCACATTGCTTTCATTTTGTTGATGTATCCCTCAGTATAGCTTGTCCATAACATAAACATATTATAATGACATAATATTAAGTCATATCCACGTGATATTGACCTCATAGATTTGTCAAGACTACTTCTCACTTGATTCTTCTTGAACCAGGAACCTCTTCCTGTCGTTCACATGTGTAAGCAATCATTCCTCCACAATAATGATTCCTAACAACCCTATCAGACAACAACATACATACATACATATATATACATATAAATATTAGCATCAAACAATATGTCAGACAACGACATACATACATACATAGATATATATATACATATAAATATTAGCATTAATAATCATGATCCATGATGACCCTTTTAGACATGACATGCATGCATACATACATACATGTATACACATATAGACGTCAACATAATCACGATCACAACATAATTACTAGATATCATAAGGTCAAGGTTAAGAGAACTCCCTTTATGCATGCAACACATGCGCAACATTAAGAACAATAGTTCCCAACATAGCCAAGGCATATGTCGCCTCAAATCCATTCACCTTATCTTTCTTGATTACCTTTCCCATGATTGTCCTACCATTGTCCATTCACACCAATGGACCCAACCAGTGCAATTGGTTGTCATAATCTTGCCTTCAACTACCCTTATACATGAACTGAGCTTCATCCAGGTATTGCCTTACTTATCGAGTACCACACAGCTCTCCCCAAGCTCCATTAACTTCCTCCTTCCCCAACCAATTCCAAAGGCTCTCAAAACAATAAAGGTAAGACCGAGAAGAAAACAAGGAAACCCATGTAAAACCAACAACAATATGACACCACAAACAAAGTGGCATGGCCATGCACAAGATGCAAACAAAACTGCAATCAAGCACAACAAAACACCAAAATACCAAAAGCATAAGACTGAAAACACATGCCATGACTCAATCCCCAGAGTTCCCAATGCTTCCAAGGGAAAGTTCAACTCAATCCTTCTTTAAAATTTCATGGAAATATCTTTTTCCATGCAATCCCCTGCATCATACTACCATAAATACATAACTTTCAGTGCATAAGTAAACATAAGAACATACTAGCTATCTTACCTTGTTATGACAAGCATGTTGCCTTGTAGTTGAACACATCCACACCATATCTCAAGGAACTCCAATTCCTTTGACAAATCTAGCTATAACTAGACACCAGCAATTAGACATGTCAAATACATGTCCATGAATATAACACATACCCACATAATTTCCAACGAAATCAAGTTTAAGAAGACTTCTAGTATGCAAAGCACTCATTTGTTTGGAACTAGGGTTTCCAAACATAGCCAAAGGAATTCTTGCCCAATTCCTTTCTTTTACCTTTTTACCTTGTTGCAATCGAGACTTACTATGCATTGTCACATCACCCAACTATTAGTTATATAAACACATCAATTTTTACCTTGTCATACTAATACCAAGCATGTTTCCTTCAATGTTTACACATGTCAAAAACATGTTCCAAATATCAAGACAATCATATCTATCATTTGAAATCAATCTTTACTAAGGCTATGAATTATGTCATAACCCATAGTCAACTCATAGTCATTAGACATAATGCTACAACTGTCACCTACTACACTCAAGTAGATATCAACTATCTCAACACATATGTATTAGTACAACCATCTTAAAATAAGATCATTTTGGCAAGAAATATTATAGACACATGC
Source organism: Pinus taeda (assembly GCA_000404065.3). Taxonomy (NCBI): domain Eukaryota; kingdom Viridiplantae; phylum Streptophyta; class Pinopsida; order Pinales; family Pinaceae; genus Pinus; species Pinus taeda. Next base: position 69,762 of record APFE030794208.1, on the reverse strand, counting down.
TCATATCATTCAAGTAATTAAATATTCAGAAAGCAAATAGATAAGATAGTAGACACCAAATAAACGACACAGTCAAACATTCAAACACCAAATAGACGACATAAGAAAATCATACCTTGATGTATCTCATGGGAGGCTATCTTTTCTGCACAATAAATCTAGATTAGCACAATATAAATTCACAACATATCAACTCAAATATAAATAAAGTCATAATATCCATAATAGTAACTAGCTAACATGTTCACATCATAAGCTCATAAACAATTGGCATTCATGCATAAAAATCACATATGCATAATTAGTCTAGATTAGTACAACACACTATCACAAATAAGTTGACGCGTACCTAAATACCATAACCATAATCATTTGCATAGACCAATCCAGGTTAGCATGATACACGTAACATCAATATCTTCAATGCAATAAGCATAACCATCATGCATACAACAACAGGTTACTATCATTCTCGACTATATGACACATGTGCATATGACTACACTAGTCAACTAGCATTTAACATACATGTAACCATAACAACAATAAAATTACAAGTATATAAGTAACCCTAATTCTTATAACAACCATTAACCACATACCTCCATGCCCACCATACAAACATGTATGACAGTCTGCTCTTACCCCAAAGTCCATTGTTGCAACTTCACTTTAATGTTTTGCATCTTCTGCTCCATCTCAACCAACACATCAGCATCATAACATACAAATATCATCATGATAACCTAATTGCATACAATCACCTCATAATGCATGTTTCACCTACTATGCACACATAACTATAACCATGACAAAGCATGCATAATAATATACGGACACTAACATGCATAACAAATGCATACATAATTGACATGCATTCATGACTAAAGCATCCCAATCAAAAACATCATCAACCTTCACATGGCAACATCACTACAACCATGGTCAACACCATGCAAATGTATCAAGCACATGGACTATAAGCATAAGGAACACATATGCAACCTACATAAATGCATGGCCAACACACTACCCATTTAGTATGAGGGGTGAACAATGCTCTAATACCACTTTGTAACACCCTCTTCCCACATCTACCCAAGTAACCATCCAATTGAGGTAAACATGTGAAGAGAAGTTATTATGATATGATTCAACCTCCTAAGTCACCTTAAGGAAGTGGAACCAATGGAAACAGACCATACACACCTTCGACATTAGAAACAAGCCTCTAAGGAACCATCACAACCTCTCAGGTAACCATCCGCTGGGTCCCACTAATTTTTTAGACCAATTAACCCCCAGATGCTCCCATGATATGGGAATTCTTACATCCAGAAGATTCTGGATTTTCCCACAACATGGTATGTCTACGTCCAGGGAATATTTTGCTCAGTGTTGTGCCAACATCCTCGGGATTTGAGCCAATTTTTCAGGCCCAGAGCCCAGGTCACTACCCAAAATTCAATGATACCTTCAAAATAGAAAAATAACAATGGAATGATGATACAAATGAAATTACTTGAACAAGGGCTTTACTGGACCCCTACTAACCATGGCAAGTGTTTCGTCAAACATATCACAATTATGTAATCTACAAGTTTAAACAACAAATTTGAAAATAGGGGTCTCATACTTATCTAAGAATCGCTAAGAGGCATTGATGCCTCAACACATTAGCCGTAGTTTTATCCATTAGGCCATAGATACATTTTTCATTCATATACAAGTAAAAAAATTATGGCATTCATACATACACATTGTCATAATACACATTCATAACCAACATAATAACAATAGAAATACCAAGGAAACAACCACCATATAATCCACATATAAGCTAGTATAATACTCATGAGATATGAAGGAGAAATAACGTCATATTCATGATGAAAAATCCAACCCATTATGGGAATACCATGTTCAACCTAGCCATAGATATGGCTGAGCCAAATCTCTCTTCAGCCAGTCACCCCCATGCCATATTCCAAACATGAATGTGGGATCTCATAAAACACATCAATCAAAACCATCCAAGGCTTCCAGAGGCCAAACCACCTCAGCCAATCAAATAGTGATTCCACCTCACAGTCAGACATCACAAAACCATCATCAAATTGTTCTCTAACTAAGCCTTCCAGGGCTCCATAGCGTTTGTTCCAACTTGGCTTCCAGGACTAGTAACTTAACCCATAGATGCTTCTGGGCTCCAGAGCGTTTTTCCAGCCAAGGCTCCAGGACTAGTAACTCAACCCACAACTTTTATAGGCTTCCAAAGCATTTTTCCAACTAGGGCTTCCAGGACTAGTAACTCAACCCACCAAGGGCTTCCAAAGAATTTGTCCAACTAAGGCTTCCGGAATTAGAAACTCAACCCAAGCTGTTACAGGGCTTCCAGAACGTTTGTCCAACCAAGGCTCTAGGACTAATAACTCAACCCAAGCCGTTACATGGCTTCCAGAGTATTTTACCAACCAAGGCTCCAGGAACTAATAACTCAAACCAAGCTAAAGGAAACATGAGAAACAACCAGAAAAACAAATAAATGAACCCACAACATCATGGCTATCTAGAAAATGGCAAGGCTAGACAAATCCATTGTCAATCTTGGCAATCCTCCATGCCAATGACAGATCATAACCAAGAAACCACATTCATGTGCCATGCATGCCGAAACTAGTGAGGAAAACATACATGTAACTCGACACATGCAAGAAAAAACCATTTTAGTTTTTGATCTCGATGTCCTCTTGTGCTTTCCTACTCTTCCTTTGCCTTCTTGCTCCAAAAATCCAAGTATTCCACACTCTTCCAAGGGTTCTCCAAGAAAACTTTGTGTCCAAGAGTATGAGAGAGAGAGAATAGAAGAGAGCTCAACCAGAACCTATCAAAAGCTTGCCAACTGATCCTTAGAAGGCTTTTTATTAATGAGGCCTCTATTTTTTTCATTTTTCTGTATTTTTCTTTATTTCCCTTACATGCAACCTGTGATGTTTCACCTTCCTTTTCTCCTAATTTCCATTATTTTAATAAATAAATGTTCCAAAATGTTATTTTTCCTTTCCAAAGCCTTTTCCATTGCCTTAGCCAATTTCCTTAGCCATAATAACCGAAATGAACACCCACTAGAATGCTTTTCCCACCATTCAGCTTGGAATATGTGTCCCATGACCGTGGTCTTATATTTTTACATGAATTTTTAACTAGGGTTGTTACAATAGAATTATGGACTACTCTATTATAAGAGTGTTGTATATATACTAGATTGTTATCCAGACCTTTAAATGCTTCTATTTTCCCATCTATCTTTGGACAAAATGTTGTAGACCTCTTCAACCTTGTTTCCATCTTCTCCCACAATGTAGTTCATGCTGCTTGATATCTCGAAGTGCACCTAGACTTGTTCAAAGACAACTTTGCTACTCCTTTCCCTCTGATGGTATTTTTATAGAGTGTGATAATGTGCATCTTGCTAAACCTGTCAACTACCATGAACAACTATTCATGTCTCTTCTTGGTTGTTGGTAAACCTCCCACAAATTCCATGGAAATTCTTTCCCAAGGATGAGTGGGCATAGGTAAGGGACTGTGTAGACCCTATTTCCTATTACTAAGTTTTCTAATGCAACAAAAAATACATCTTATACTAAACCTAACTACATCTTCTTGCATCTTGGGCTAGTACACATACCTATGAAAATTGGAAATTGTCACCCCAACACCAAAAGTCCCTACAAATTTGGAAGGGTGGGCCTCTTTAGCTGTAGTTGCTTAACTTTAGGAACACGTAACATGTCCATACTATAGAGTAACCCATTCTATAGATTATAGTCAATTGTATTTTCATCATCATCCACATGAATATGGATTTATAGTTGTTGATACATCTCCCTAAAGTCACCATCCTATGCATATGCCTCTTTGTATGCATCATGGTTGAAAGCCTCCATGTACATCAAATCTCCCAAGGCTATGATTTTTTATGTGGGTGGCCTTGAAAGCATATAAACCAACTTGTTTGTGCTTCTCTTCTTGTACTTCATCACTAAATGAAAGTGTTGTAAAAAACCCCATCCACTTGTAGTGTCTATTTCGTTGTAACTTACTTTACGCCTACAAGTATTATGGTGTTTAGTGATTTGTGTTGATGACTATCTCCTTTCCCTTTAGATAGTGTTTCCACTTTTAGACAGTTTGTAATATGACATAGATCTCTTTGTTGGAGTTAGGGTAGTTGAGAACCACCCCATGTAACACTTCAAAATGGTAGCATATAGGCCTTCCTAAATCAAGATCTCTCCCATAACATACCTAGTCTCATTTATATCCAGTTTCAAGGGTTGTTGCAAGTTTCGTCATGCAAGAACTGATGATTGACTAATTTTCTTCTTTAAATCTTCAAAGGAATTCTACTAACCCTTCCCCCACTAAAAAAATCTTACCATTGATTGTTATGGCATAGAGTGGTAAAACTACTACTAAAAATGTAGCTATGAATTTTCTCAGGCTCTACATTGCCCCAACGAAACTCTTGACCTAAAAAAACATTTTAGGCACTGCCCACTTCATGATGGCCTACAGTTTTGTAGGATTTATCTTATGCTCCCCAACACCAATTACATGGCTTAAATACATCAAATACTATTGTGAAAACTCACATTTCATTGACATTGTCCAACAACTGGTGCTTCTTCAAAGTCTCTAACAACTACATCAAATATGAGATGTACTTCTCCCAAGTATCATTATAAACTGATAAAGAATCCAAATAAAAATTAACAAATTAATCTAGATAAGGTTGTAGTACATCATTCATTAATCTCATGAATTTAGTTGGTGCATTACATAAACCAAATGGCATGACTAACTAGTCATACAAACCTTGTCTAGTTTTGAATTTGATCTTCTAGGTATCTTCTTCCTTGACTCGCACCTAGGGATACCTTGATTTTAAATCCAATTTGGTAAAAAAAAAAAAATTCTACAATTGATCCAATAGATCATCTATCCTATGTAGGAGGTACCTATTATTGAGCATAATTTTGTTTAAAACCCTATAATCAATTCACATTCAACAAATTCCATCCCTTTTTAGCACAATTATGATAAGGGACCCACATGGTGAGGTACTTGTTTGAATAAGACCATGCTCTAGTAGTTACCACAACTAATTCTTCACCTTGCTTACTTCTAGAATGGAATTCCTATACAGTCCAATGTTTGGCAATGGAGAGCCTAGAAACAAATGGATCTCATTCTCCACTTCTCCAATGGGTGGTATCCCTTTAGGCTCAAGGAACACTCCCTTGTATGCCCATAAAAACTCTTCCAATTTTTTTCTCTATTCCTTATTGCACCCCTCCAGGGATTCCTTTTCTCTCATTGAGTATTATACAAATTGTTTTTCTCTTAAGAATAATAAAACATGCTTTTTAGTGGAACTACTCAATTTCTTATTGATTAGAAATTAACAATGAAATCTTTGAATTTCCCTTATGTGTGTCAGTGAGGAAGAATTTTTTGTCATTGATGAGGCAATATTGGTTGGTATTTGCATGAAGAATTCACCCCTAATATACATGCAGGGACTCCCATACACAACTTCACATACATCAAGTGGAACTACATTAAATTCTACTTCATAAAAAGATAGCACTGATAGCAAATTTAATTTTAAACTGTTTGTTTACCTTTATCTCTGCCTCTTTGTTGACCTATCCCAATGAATATGTTCTAGGATGATAATGGACTTCTAATAAATTTGTTGACCAAATACACTACTATGAGATTTTCCTACAAACTTGAGTTGAATTGATAATCAATATTTGTATTCTTAACCTGTATTTTTATATAGAAGAGTTTGGAAATGTTCTTCTCTTCCTATTGATGGAGGTTATTCAAATTCACCCCCTTCTGAACTAATGTGCATACAATATTCTCATGGATGTTACAGCTAGTCTCCATGTGATTGCTTAAATCTATGGCTATGATATTTTCTTCTTTGTATCCTTCTTATGGTTCTTCAGGTTGACCTTTGGATGTAATTTCCAACACTTATCCTTTATGTGACCATCAATGTTGTAGTTCTTGTAGTGGTTGTTAGGATATTTGAATTGGTGTGTTATAGGTGTTGTCATCTTGTCCTTCCCCCTTTCCACGTCTTCTTCCCTTCCTAGGAAGCTTCCTAGTGTTCTTTCTATATTGAGCCACTTGATTGCCATTTCTCTTGGCTTATGTTTTCCAAGTATTATGCATGTACACAAGCCTCATCTACCATTTTGGGTTTGAACATCATCACTTTATTTGTAGATGGCTATGAAGACCCCCTAGGTACTCGAGGGGTACATTTTGGTACTTGGTAGCTATACCCAACATTATTTCCATTTTGTTGAATTATGTGGTGTTGTCTTGTACACTGTGCCCCTATCTTTCCCTCGCGTAATGCCACCATATCCACTAGTCCTCTACATACTTCATAAGATAGACTTAGGACTTTATGAGAGTTTTAAAATCCTCGTACCTAGTTACTAGAGGATCTCCCTCTAGCCTAATGGTTTAGATGTGGCTTTCCCAAGAGGTCATTGCATGGCCCTCTAATTTGAAATGAGCAAATGAAATTTTGTGTTCCTAACTTATGTGTGTACACTAAAGTAAACATGCAACTACTACAACCATTGATTTAATTTCAACGTATCAATCACATGTAGGTATGGCTTTATTATCACATTTCCTTCCATCTTGAAGGGGATTATGAATGGTTCATAATGCTTAAACTTGACTAATCTTGTTTGGTTCTTTCTTGGACTCCTTCTCTAGTTCTTCATGATCCCATGATTTTCCCTTTGATTTGATTTATGAGTTGGAACCTCGTTATTCTCTAATTTTTTCTAGAGCCACCATTAGGATGTTCATATTATGGTTGATATTTACGATCTACACTTTCAACCTTGAGAATCTCTCTTCTATTGCATTTCGAGGGTTATTATAAACAAATTCATCGAACATGGTTGAGACTTTACGACTTCTTGCTCAAATCATTTCCTGAATCCCCTACAACTTCCCACAAATACCTAAAGAAAATTACTCTCATACCAATCTGATCTATAAATTGTTGTGGATATTCCATTGAATAGTTCATCACATCAAATTTATTAAAGCAAACCAAAATCTATACCATGAAGGGTTAGTTCCTGTACATTCCAAATCTGTTATCATTCACTTTTGTTTTTTTATGCATGCAATAGATAAAATGCATAAATTAGATAATGGAATTAATGAAAGTATAAAGGAGAAGACACTCTCTATGGAGTTACTTGAGACACATGGCTCATGGGCTACTACAGAACATAAACTCCCTATGTTATGCTCTCTCACTCCCACTCCCAACTTGTTCTACTCTATTATGGTACAAGAAAAAATAAAATAAAAATGAAATGGAACCCCTTTCCCTCTTAGTGCCCTAGTTAGGACACAACCCAATAGCCAATTAGGGGTTAAGTTTCACTCCAAGTCTCTACTAGAGTTACAAATTTTACTCTTCTAAAACCTTCTTCACAACCTTTGCGCAACTAGTGCCTTTTGTATGAATAACAAAGATGACATGGCATCCTCTCGAATTATTTTTGTTAATTATGATAGATCAACTTCTAGGAGGCATAACTTTTATCCAAACTTTGGTTGACACCTTTTAAGGCCTTAAACTGGCCTTGAAAGGTTTCATACCCCAATTCTCCAAATTGGATCCCACTTATAAAACTACTCCTATAAGATGATTCCTTCAATTTTTCCACTTTCAAAGAATCAATATGGATGAAAAACTATATAGTGTTCCAATCCATATCAAGCATGGTTACCACATACACAAAAAATGAAAATATGGTACCATTTTGAAAAATTCAAAAAATAATTGAATCCATCGGTGAAGTGAAGAACTTAAGAAATCCAACAATACAATAACACTAACAATGAGGTGGATATACAAGGATGGTGTATATCAATGCTTGTATGGTTGGATTCGCTGAAGAAAACATAAAATAAAATAAAGGTTTCAATATTTTTCTTTTTAGTTTACTCTATAATGATGCATTAGACAATAAAAAACTAATGCTTTTGGTGTTCCCAACAACACAATAACACTAACAATGAGGTGGTTATACAAGGATGATGGATATCAATGCTTGTATGGTTGGAATCACTGAAGAAAACGTAAAATAAAATAAAGGTTTCAATATTTTTCTTTTTAGTTTACTCTATAATGATGCATTAGACAATCAAACACTAATGCATTTGGTGTTCCTAACACAATGTTAGATTTTTTAAAATTTGTGGATTAGCACACTTTTTTCGGTGCACTAGAGCATGCCTTGGCTATTAAGTGCATTAATTACTTTTCTATTTTTTGTAAAATAAAAACCTATATTTTATAACAAATAATTTAAATCTAGTATTAATTTTGTGTTTGATCACACGAAAAACACACAGTTATTGTTATAGTTAAAAAGAGCTTATGCTAATGATGATGAAAATTGAAGTAATTGGGTTTGTGTAGATTAAGGTCATGTATGTACAAACAAACATTTAACATACAATAAAAAATTCAATATTAAAAGGGATTGAAATTCCTGTTGTGGCAAAACGGTTGAATGGTGTTGCCATTGATGATAACATCAATCTTTGAACGCTCTTAATATACATCGTATATTGCATCATTTGTAAGCTACAATGAATAAAGTCCCATAAGGTAGTTAGGCCCTATATTGTACCTCACATTTGATGAAATTTTTGGCTAAGAAAATCAATGAAATTTCATGTGAAACTATAATAAGATGATGGTCCTCATTATGCTGATTCCAGCAGTATGTGGCCCATCACGAGGCTCCTCATGATTTGAGAGATATGCCCAATCAAAGTTGGTTCCTCCTTCACGTTGTCAAAGTCCCCAAAAGATAGATGAAGTGGCAAGTTGTTATTTGATTGGCTTATATGTGACATCTTCTTAAATTGATTCTAATTGCTTCAAAGATGGCCAAAAGAGCTCATTCTAAATGAATTTGACTCCAAATTTAATTTGGCCTCCAAGACATGTTAGCTTCCAAAAAGGGTGTTAAGTATTAGCTACAAAAATGAAAATTTAAAATTTAAAATTTTCCTAAATCAAGTCGCTCTGCCCCTACTAAAGGCACCTCGATATCTATAAATAGAAGACATTTTTTTTGCTACAAAGACACATCTCTCATGTTATTCTTGTGTGATTTTTTCAAATACTAATTTCAGCCCTATGGTGAAATGAAGCATCTATAGTGTGGTCCAAAATTTTTAGTTGGTGTTGGAACTTCTTCTCTATTTTCTAGTTAAGGATATTCACTAGAGGTACAAAGTTGAATGAGGCTACTTGGCGTCATATATGAGGTTAATTATGGCACATCTTTTTGCAGTTTCTTTAGGTTGAGGTCTTTGTAGGATTACTGAGGTCATTCGTCTTCCTCGGGACTAATCTGAATTATATCTTTTGGGGCACTTTCATACCAAAGTTTGAGGAAAAGGATCAACCCTGTGATAGGGAAAATTTTGAACACAATCAATGATAATTCGAGTGACAAACCTAGGATGTCTTGATACCCCTTATTTGACACACACCTGAGGCTTCCTGTGGAGAGGTTTCAACCCCATGGTAGGGAAAATTATGAGCATAAATGAGGCCTATATGAAGCCTTCTCTGCCACCTTCATGGGTTAATTAAGACTCAATCTGAAGCATATTATCTGAGGTTATAAGTGGCAGATATGTGATGTTTCCTTGAGACCCTTTTGGATACACTTAAAGCAATATGAGTGCCCATTCATACACAGGCCTTGTGGAGGATTTTTGGCACTATGGAAGGGTAGTACTTGGATCAGTTTTTTCCTACACATATACCTTGACATATTTGCACAAGAATCCCTATCCTCTTTAGGCCTTATCAAGATAAAAATCTAAGCACTGCTCGACTATCTTAGATCAGTCATGGACTTGGTTATTACATGATTTTCAGATTGTTCTTTTTACAATTGGAGCATAACCCTCGCAGATTGTTGGAAGGTTTTGACCGAGAAAAAATATTGCAATCCAAGCCCTCATGCAAGTAGCAAATGCATCTTTAAGACATCCATCCAAGCTCCTCTGAGGTGTGATTTCATTATCTCGCTTGATCAAATTTACAATGACATTCTCCAGACATTAAATGGAAAGCTTGACTTAACATTTTGGTAGGACTTGTTGATCTTCTTGTGTTGTAAATCTAGAATGTTATAAGGGCATGCATCCATATGTTTCATTCAGGGCTTTTGAGGAATCCTTCAGTAGTATAAATTGTCTTACAATGAAACCCTTGGATCTCTCTCTTAACAGTTGATCAATGACACTATTGTAAGCCCTAATATGTGTTCTTTAAAGGAGAAATTGGTGACTCCTATACACATTAGATTTGAGATAAGTATTTAGTTCTCCTCCTGTGGTTTGATCAGATAGTTATGTTTTTGAAGTTTGTTTTCATAGGTCATTTGAAGTTGAATTCAATGGCTTATTAGTCCTTAATTGGAGCTTCATTGCTTATTAGCCTGCTTTTTTTTCAAACGAAGATTTGTGTCCTAAGAAGAGAACTTAAGTTAAAGACTATACACTCCTGAAACCATCTCTGATTAAATATGTGTAGAATATATTTGCGACATCATATTTTCTTGTGGTAGGATCATCTAGGGAGTTAAAAAGATCTACATTTGTATTTTTGAAGTAGAGTTCATAGTTTGCAATTCTCTACAAGTGAGTGTCGTTACATCTTCAAGCCAAAGTGAAGTTGTGAGCAACATAGGTAAAGATTGGCATTGTATGGTTTTGTACTGGGAATTATACCAGAGAAACAATTCTATTTTGTTTGAAGTTACAAGATTCCATGAAACTATAAAACCCTAGTACCTGTAACAAAGGAAAAACATAGTAAAAGAAAACCAGCAGAGGTCTAATCATTGTTGCAGATAAACATCCTGAAACATATTCTTAGATTCAAGGAATCTTCAAGGTTTGATAGACGTACATTGAGATAGGGTTTTTTGTTGGTATTCAGAGGTTGGAGTGGTTGATGTGTTGAGGATGATAGAGTTTGGAATATGGATGATAATATCATGATGTTTGGGTTTGTTGATGTTGCTAATGTTGTTAGAGGAATGACAGTAAGAACACTTATGTTGCAGTAAGATTATTTGTTTACTTTGATTGGGCAGAGAATAGACAAGTGGATCCAATTTGAAAATTGTGAAACGTGGTCTGCTTGATGAATACGACAGCAGAGTGGTGCAAGGTAGGAGAGTGGAGTCTCCTTTAGGTTGGAGCTTGAGAACACTTATGGGCGAAAGGGTGGTGCTAAGTAGGTTGGAGCCAGTGAAGGGTCTTGGAGCATCCTTTTAGTCATAGCCGATAAAACTATGGCGTTGGAATGTCCTTCCAGTTGGAGCTGGTAAACCGTGTATTGGAATGTCCTTCCAGTTGGAGCTGGTAAATTAGGGTGTTGTAGCATCCTTTTGGTTGGATCTTGTAAACCAAGGGGTTGGATATTCCTTTAGTTGATGCTATAAATCTTTGAAGTTGGAGCTTCCTAATTGATGTAAATTTTGAAGACCTATATTAAGAAGCGTTGGGTGGTTTTTCTCTCGAAAGTGTTTCCACCTAAAAATATTGTGTTTATTATCTCTGATATTGTGAATTGTTGAATGGCATTGATTTATGTTTTAGATCTAATGTTAATGGTGATTAATGCTTTGTGAAGTTAAAAAATTAACTGATTGAAAGGAAATACGAATTCACTCCCCACCCTCTCTGTATTTCCAACAATTGGTATCAAAGCAGGTTAATTTAACCACTAGAAGAGAGATCATGGAGTGCACAAAGATCAAAGTTCCATTATTTAAGGAAAAAAGCTATGTGCTTTGGAGTGGAAGGATGAAAGCATATGTTCAAGAACTAGGACATGATGTTTGGCACTCTGTAATGACTGGATATACAAAACCCTATACTCCTCCAATAGATGATATAGGCAAGAAGTTTTATGACAATAATACTAATGCTATGAGTGTCATTTTGAATGGTTTAACATAGCCAATATATTTAATGCATTGCAAATCAACGAAAGATGTTTGGGACAAGCTCCAAAATATATATGAAGGGGATAAGGAGGTCAAGGAGGTCAAGCTTCAAACCTTTAGAGGAAAATCTGAGTAGCTAAAATGAATGAAGATAAAAATATTGTAGCTTATTTTCTACAGGTTGATGAATTAGTAAAATCCATACAAAGATTGCGAGAACCAATGGAAAACAAGGTAATTTTCCAAAAAATACTGAGATCACTTTCGATGAGATTTGATGCTAAAGTATCATTGTTAGAAGAAAGACCAGGCTTAGAAAATGTCAGCATGGATGAGTTGCATGGAATACTTACAACCTATGAAATGAGAATAGAGCGAGAGAACCCATCCAAAAAAGAAGAAATTTTATGGCATCAAAATGCCCTTATGCAAAAATTTCAGATATTGAAGAAGAAGAAACTCCTAGGAAAGTGAAGAAGAATAATAAAAGATACAAGAAGCAAGGTAAAAAGAAAAGCTTCAAGAAAATTTTATACTCAAAGAAGATAACTCTTCATTCGTAGAAGAGAGTGATAGCCACAATGAAAATGACACAGGAAGAGTATTATTCATGTCATAGGATCATTAAAAAGAATCTCCTGGAGCACAAGAAGAAGATGAAAAATAAGAAGGTGAGTTTGATCTTGAAAGAGAACTTATCAACACCAAAATACCTTTGGGTGGAAAGACGAAATGTCAAGACATTGGAAGCCAAATTAAGTAAACTAAAGAAGCATGCTAAAGGTCTCAACAAAAAGATGGAAGAGTGATAAAATATTATCATTGGTCTCAAAGTGCAATTGGAAGAGGCAAAGAAAATCGAAGAATCGCTCAAGAAGGAGTTGGAAGATAACAAAAATTCAAAGGATGGTCTAGAAGTAGAGATAGTTTCTCTGTGAAAGGAAGTGTAGAAAAGAAATTTCCAGCATAACTTTGCAAACAACTCCAAAGCATTGAATGAGATCATTAGTAGTCAAAGACCATGTGATGATAAATCTTACTAGGCTACAAAACCTCTGATGTTGAGAAGGGCTGAAGCTCCATGACAACAGGAAAAGACGCAGAGCAAAAAAGTTGTGCAAGTGTCATGAAGGGTTGCATCGAAAAGGAAGATTGCACAACCTAAAAAGAGAATCAGATAGAGTGGAACCAACAACTTGCAGTAGAGAGGACAAGATAAAGCTTACAAAAGAGTTGCACCACCAAGAAGATTGCCCCCTTCCAGGTACTCTATCATGTATCTTGGTTATTGTTATTCATGTAGTAACTTTGGGAACATGGTCAGGGATTGCAGATATTATGACAATAATGACTATCAAAGTCATTATCAAAACCCTAGAACCAAGTTCGCAAGAACAAAAGGCAAATACCCAGTTGCACCATCATTTAGGTATCATGTAGAATGCTTCAAATGCCACAACTGTGGACATATGGCTCATCACTATAGAAGCATGATGAAGTCTTCCATGGGAGAAAACACCACTTTAAGAAACAAGAATGCTTGGAGAAGAAAACAAGAACAAGAAGAACATGTAAATTAAGAAAGCTCAGAGACCATGCTTTCAGGAATTGAAAATACACAAAGACCATGATGAATCTACAGGTGGAGAAGAGATTGAGACCAAGACGCTGATCCTAAAGCAACACATGTTCATGTATCAATTTAAATGATTGAGCTTAACAAATCCCTATCCTGTAAATTTTGAAGATGGGAAGACTATGTAGCAATAGGTGAGCATTTGAAGATTTATCCTTTGACAGGTTGGTATATGCAGGAGTCGTCAGAGCAAAATTCAACATTATGGGTAGTTTAAGTGGAGTAGGAGTTTGATAGGTAAAGTCATGTACAAAATTACAGAAGGACTCGTACGCAACCCATATAAGGCATAACAGGTAAAGGGGAGAAAAGTAATCGAAGGTAGACATGCATTTTGTAGAGGAAGAGATTCAATCAGGGGTAGTAACCCTTTACCATTGATGTCAAAGGGGTAGAGAATTCAAGAAAGGAATATCAAAGGCATGGAGTCAGGGGGAGCATAATTGCAGGGGAGTATGTGTGTTGCCATCAATGACAAAAGGGGATATTTTTGAATGGTGTTGTCATTGATGCCAACATCGTTCTTTGAACGCTCTTAATATATGTCATAGATTGCATCAGTTGGAAGCTCTCGTGAACAAGAAGTCCCAAATGGTAGCCAACCCCTACAGTGTACCTCACATTTGATGAAGTTTTTGGCTAAGCAGGTTGATGAAATTGCATGTGAAACTATCATAAGATGATGGTCCTCGTCATGACAATTCCAACGGTACGTGGCTCATCTCAAGGCTCCTCGTGATTTGAGAGATACGCATAATCAAAGTTGGTGCCCCCTCATGTTGTCAAAGTCCCCAAAAGCTAGATGAAATGGCAAGTTTTTCTTTGATTGACTTATATGTGACATCTTCTAAAATTGATTATACTTGCTTCAACGATGGTAAAAAGAAGTCATTCTAAATTAGTTTGTTACTCTTAATTAAACTTGGCCTCCAAGACAAGTCGGCTTCCAAAAAAGTTGTTAACTATTGGCTCCAAAAATAACAATTTGAAATTTGAAATTCTCCTAAATTCAAGTTGTTCTACGCCTATTGAAGGCACCTCGACATCTATAAATACCAGCATAGATCCATCTTAAAAATGTTCTAACATGAGGAGAGAGATCCAATTTTTGCACATGCAATTTTTTTATGAGTCGAAATTTTTTAAATATTCTGTATAGTTATTTAATTTTTATTTTTATTGTTTGTGACCCCGATAAACCGATACTTACTGTAAAATAAGCCTCATTATTGTACCCGTTACATTTTTCCTCCAAAGACGCATCTCTCACGCTATTCTTGCGAATTTTTGAGACACTAAATTCGGCCCTATGGTGAAACGAAGCATCTTTCGGGTGGCATGAAAGTTTTAGTTGGTGTTGGCACTTCTTCTCTGTTTTCTGGTCAAGGACATTCGCTGGAAGCACAGGGTTGAATGAGGCTACTCGGCCTCATCTCTGAGGTTAATTGTGGAACATGTTTTTGTTGTTTCTTTTGGTTGAGGGATTTGCTGGACCACTGAGGTCATTCGACCTCCTCAGGACTGATTTGAATTATATATTTTGGGGCACTTGCATACCAAAGTATGACGAAAAGGATCGTCCCTGTGGTTTGGAAATTTTTGAGCCCATTCAAGGTTAATTCAGGTGAAAAACCTGTGATATTTTGAGACCCCTTCTTTGACGCAGACCTGAGGCTTCCTGTGGAGAGGTTTCGGCCCTGTGGTAGGGAAATTTGTGAGCAAAAATGATGCCTATCTGAGCCTTCTCAGCCACCTTCATGGGTTAATTAGCCGTCAATCTAAAGCATGTTCTCTGAGGTTATACATGGCAGATCTGTCACGTTTTCTTGAGACCCTTCTGGATTCACCTAAAACAGTTTGAGTGCTCATTCATACATAGACCTAAGGTTAATTGTGCAGGATTTTTGGCCCTGTGGAAGGGCGGTGCTTGGATCAATTTTTCCTACAAATCTACCTTGACATATTAGATCAGTCATGGACTTGGTTATTACATACTTTTCGAAGTGTTCACTGTACAACTGGAGCAGAACTCTTGCGTACTGTTGGAAGGTTTTGACTGAGCAAAAACAATGTAATCTGAGCCCTCATGCAAGCAGCAGATGCGTCTTCAAGACATCCATCTGAGCTACTCTGAGGTGTGATTTCACTATCTCGCTTGATCAGGTTTATAGTGACATTCTCCAGGCATTAAATGGAAATCTTGACTCAGCATTTTGGTTAGAGTTGTTGATCTTCTTGTGTGGTAAACATGGAATTTATAAGGGCATACGTCCATATGTTGCATTCAGGCCCTTTGAGGATTCCTTTAGTAGTATAAACTGTGGTATATTGATACCCTTGGATCCATCTCTTAACAACCGATCAGTCAGTGACACATTTTTATGGTGAAATCTCTGGGGTTTCGACACTACTGTAAGCCCTAATCTATGTTCTTGAAAGGAGAAGTTGGTGACTCCTAAACACATCAGGTTTGAGATTAGTATTCAGTTCTCCTCTTTTGCTTTGATCAAAAAGTCATGTTTCTGAACTTTGTTTTCATAGATCATTTAAAGCCGAAGTCGTTGGCTTATTAGTCCTTCATTGGAGCTTCACTGCTTGTTAGTATGTTGATTTTTCAAAGGCAGATTTGCGTCCTAAGCAAAGAACTTGAGTTAAAGACTATACATTCCTGAAACTATATTTGATTTAATATGTGGATAATATCTTTGGGACATCATTGTATTTGCTTGTGAAGGACTGCATAGGGTTTTCAAAAGACCTGCAATTGTATTTCTAAGGTGGCTTCATATTCTGCAATTCTCTTCAAGTCAGTGTTGATACATCTTCAAGCCGAGCAGCAGAGGTAAAGATTGGCATTGTATGGTTATGTACTGGGAATTAT
The DNA here is from genome assembly GCA_000404065.3 of Pinus taeda. Taxonomy (NCBI): domain Eukaryota; kingdom Viridiplantae; phylum Streptophyta; class Pinopsida; order Pinales; family Pinaceae; genus Pinus; species Pinus taeda. The sequence goes on along the minus strand of APFE030794208.1, from coordinate 53,132 downwards.
ACCAAAGAAGCAGTTCTTTTTTGTTTGAAGTTACAACCTTCAATAAACTATAAAACCCTAAGACCTGTAACAAAGGATAAGTGCAGTAAAAGAAAATCAGCAGAGGTCTAATCAGTGTTGCAGATAAACATCCTCAAATCTATTCTTATATTCAAGGAATCTTCAAGGTTTGATAGAGGCACATTGAGATAGGGTTTGTTGTTGATATTTAGAGGTTGGTGTGGTTGATGTGTTGAGGATAACAGAGTTTATCATATGGATGATGAGATCATGATGTTAGGGTTTGTTGATGTTGTAATGTTTCTAGAGGACTGGGAGTAAGAAGATTTATGTTGCAGTAAGATTATTTGTTTACTTTGATTGAGCAGAGAAGAAACAGGTGGATCCAATTTGGAAATTGTGAAATGTGGTTCACTTGTTGAATAGGATGGCAGGGTGGTGCAAAGTAGGAGAGTGGAGTCTCCTTTAGGTTGGACCTTGAGAACATTTCGGGGCGGGAGGGTAGTGCTAGGGCTGTTGGAGCATGTGCAGGATTTTGGAGAACCCTTTCCGTGATAGTTGATAAAATGAGGGCATTGGAGGGTCTTTCCAGTTGGAGCTGGTAAACCAGGGTGTTGAAACGTCCTTCTAGTTCGAGCTGGTAAATTAGGGCATTGGAGCGTCCTTCAAGTTGAAACATATATACTAAGGAACTAGAGTCTCCTTCACTTAATATTGTAAATCTTGGAAATTGAAGCTTCCTAATTGATGTATATTTTGAAAGGAATTTTTTATACACATAAAGAATACAAAGCAAAGCCATTGCTATCACAAATACCATTTTTAGAACACAAGAGTTAAACAACTTGATTTGCAAGAGAGGGCATAACGATTAAGAGAAAGATTGTGGTGTGTGATGCCCATTGCAAAGAAATACGAACCCTAACCAAAAAAGTGAGTGAAAAAACATGAAACAACCCCAAAATTGGAGCCTCTACAAGCACCGCAATAAAGTAACAGTCGTAGTAAAAGTGAGTGAAAAAGCAGGGAACAACCCCAAAGTTGGAGCCGCTACAAGCACCGCATTGAAGTAATGGTCGTGGTAACGTGACAGTGCCCATCTACAAAAGCGCCAAGAACACAATAACGCTAGCAAAGGCCAAAGTAAGGGAGTCGAGGGCCAATCAATAAAAAAAAAATCCAAAGCAATGGAGAAACCTCTATGTCCCAAGCTCTTATACCATGTAGCAAAGCAAGGTAACTAGAATCATACACGATCATAAATCCCATACAGATAAAGCTGAAATAACAAAAAATATAAAATATGTTTGTATATTACACATGGAGAGCACCCACATATATAATAAACTCGGAAGAGCCCAGCATTGAAAATGCATAGTTGGAAGTATATTAAGTTATTGATTAATAGATATTAACTGTAAAATCTTAACTTCAAATATAACAACAATAATTTAGATTTTTTAAATATACAAAAATATAATTGCAATAGCCTATTAACATTTATATAATGCCTGCATCAAACAACCACTTCATGAATATTTTTACAGAACAAATATTTTTAATTAATTAGTAATTAAAATTTATTCTTAATTAATTTAACTGTAATCATAATGCTACACATTAAAATATTTGAAATTAATTTGAGAGAAAAAGTTGATTTTCCACTTATAGGTGTTTTGAAAAAGACGTTGAACGTTTATTGTTTCAGTAAATATCTCATTTCATTTGACTGTCAAAAACGACGGAAATGCTTTTTCTGTGGCAATGGATTTGTTGCTTGCTCAATTGGGGATGGGTAGAAAGGCTAATACCTTAATTACCCAAATTGGCCCCCTTTTGATGGATTATATGCTCTGTCTTAAGAAAGGAAGAGAAAACACAAATCTCCCGCTGGGAGTATAGAATTATGATGAAATCAATGTTATGAATTGACAGCAAACCAGAATATACAAAAATGTTATATAAGCGGGCACTAAAATGGAGCCTGCGAATCGATTAGATGAAAAATTATCGTCGTGGAAGCCAGAGGTAGCCTATTAGGTCCACTATCCCTCAATGAAAATGATGAGAATCAATGGAGAAAATAAGTGAGCAGCAATGCAGCGAACATGAGAACGTAAGCAATTCCTTGATCGATCGCTATTCCTGCATAACAGCAGATCAACATTAATCAATCAAAACAAGTAGGTATGCGATTTGCAGAAAGAAAATAATAATTAATATCAATCCGAAGAAGTGATGATAAACTAAGTGGGAAATAAGTGATATAAACTAAGTGGGACATTTAGTCTTGCCGCCAGGTTTAATGGTTAGGTAGGGAGATTTCATCTCACAAATCTCGCGGTACAATCCCAAACAGAACACAGAACTATGGACACCTAATATTCACCTAAAAAAGCATGGGTGTTTTCCACTTACCGTTGCTGAAGGGAGCTGGAGCAGGCGCCGAGATATCCTGAGCCTGCCCTCCAACTATGGCGACGGCCATGAAAATCAAAGTGAAAATAACTGCAGTCAAACGTGCTACAGCTGTACCCTCCATCTTCTCCTACAGATCTGAGGTTACAGTGAAAGCAATGAACTACTTGAACAGCTGCTGTTATCGCCGTGGAATTGACAAGAAGAATATAATTAAAGGAATCCCCAATGAGCACAGAAGGATGAGCAAGAGGAAGAGCTATGCTTGGGACACAAATGGGAAATGGCACGGCATAAATAAGAAGAAGATGAAGACGAGTTAAAAAAAGAAAAAAGAAAATGGAATAGCGTGGAAGGAGGCAATGGGAAAAAAGGTCCGCAGGGACCCACACGAACTTTCTTCCGTGTTGAGACTGACTTGACTGAGAAAAATATGGGTAGAAAACTTTCCAAGTCATGGGTGGGCGAGACTAATATTCATTTTAATATTAGCCCGCGAAAAAAGGTCCGCAGGGACCGAGACGACCTTTCTTCCGTGTGGAGACTGACTTGACTGAGAAAATATGGGTAGAAAACTTTCCAAGTCATGGGTGGGCGAGACTAATATTCATTCATTTGTGTCCCAACTTACTCCCCATATCACTCGTTTCTTGAATCACGGGGTAAAAGCACCCGGAGCGAAGGTTCGTTAATGGTTGTAGCTGGACAGCAAACGGAGATATAACGTGTTTACTTCCTCTTCAACTCCGACTTAAAGGTTGGGTCCCGCGTAAACAAATTTCCACTTTATTTTAATTTTAATCCTAATTCTAATTAATAAGTATTAGTAAATTTTGCGAAGGAATGATTTTATATCTAAAATATTATTTAATAATGGTAACGATTATATGATAAAAATATTATATTTATTTATGTATTTATTATTATTATTTTTAATATGTGATTTTTTTCTTAAATTATAATGGTGAGTTTTATATATACAAAATGGATTAAGAAAGGTGGACGCATATTTATAAGTGGGGTGTTAATTAAAGAGGTGTTTATTTTTTTAACTTTGTTATAAGAAGTCATAGTTTTAGGAGAAGTTGTGCAAAGAATTGTAGGTTTCAATTTATAGGTTCGTTACAAATAATTCGCGCTTATTCGGATTTTTATTCAGTTTTTTTAGTTTATGCTGGTATAACCAGTGTTCTCGGTATCCATTTGTTTCCTCCTTTGTTATCTAAGTCTCTTTGGTTTTGGCTACTAGCTGGGGTGATTTACTCTTCCTAGGGTCTTCTTTCCTGGGGTGACGACTTTGTTTTGTTCCTGTTCCATCCTCGTGTTGTCTATGTCTTCCTTTTTCCACTTGCTAGGTAGGGATTCATGACTCATGTTTGGGTTTTATTTGGCCTATCTGCACCGTTACACTTCCTTGGATGTTTGGATGACACTGTTATATTCCTAGTTGCATATAGAATGTCCACTCTACACCTAAATGTTTTTTTTTTGTTTCCTCCAATCGGAAATCTTGCATATCCTTATGATTATTTTATTGCGATATACATCCTTTTATGCATTCTTAATACCCAATCCCCTATTAGGCATCCAAATGCCTATCTGAACCGAGATTCTTAATCTTATTTGTCCCCAGTTTTCCTTGGGGGAGGGATCTTGCCTGCGTCAAAATAGTTTTCTCCCTCTCTAACATCGGTGGGTAAACTCTTTTATCATTTCACGACCTTGCGAGACTTTTGGATTTCGGATTTGCAATCGGTGGTGGACCTACATCGGTTGTCGTTGTTGTTGTTGTTGTGAAGGCACATAGATTCTCCACATCCTCATCGGCTTTGTGTGGCTACTATAGCTCTCTGTCGTGCTCTATTTTGGAACTTGCATTGGGGTGGTTCGAGTTTTCCAGTGTCGGGGATCATTTTGCTGGCAGTTTTCTAAATTTCAGGTGGTGGCGATCTGATATCTCTCTATGAGAAGACTTAAGTCTACATCTCATTATTATCTCTGACATCTTTTTTCTATCCATGTGGATTCAGATCCTCATACACACGCTCCTGATCGGGATTACCTATATTATTTTTCCTTTCTGTTGGTACTTTCCCATTTTGGACTAAGAACTGATGGCAGTACCTTTCATTTGGCGGAATGTGGGTGTTATACTCCGCATGTCCTATTTCTTCGTGGTTTGTGCTCTTTTGTTCCCTAGATATTTAGTAGTGATTCCCTAGGGGTATTTCCATAAATTTCGAGTTGCCACCCCGACATTCTTTTAAGCCTATCGTTGCTTTACATTCCCTTACTCCCTGTTTCAATTGACACTCTTCCATACTGGGATTATGGATTTGCTGGAGTCGGACACATCAACACAGGAGGCTTCCATTCACACCACCATGGATGTTGAATCAAACGGAGTGGGGGCCCAAATGTTCTGGACACTTGGCGCTCGTTAGAAGACTTGATGCACATGCTAGGTGGTGTGCATGTGGCTCTTGATCTACATGGGGTAGATCACGTGGAAAATGGACGACGATCCCGACGTCAACAACAGTCCATCAAGATTACCACCACGACGCCTGCTCTAGTTTTTGTACATTATGTGTTGATTGACTGTGTTACCAACCTTCAGAAGAGGGCCCTCATGGGTAAGTGGCACTTCGTTGATTTGAGTGAAGTTGAAATGAGGATTTGGGTTGACACTAAATGGAAGACTCTGCTGGGGTACATGCTTATGGTGGTGAGACTGTTAAGTGGCTGGTACAATCTCCATTTTCTCAACCATGATGACTTAATGAAAATTAAGGCCATTCCTTGGATAAAAGGGAGGAGTTTTTTCGCACTGCATTCTTGGTATATTGGTTTCAATCCTCTGAAGGAAACACCTCAGCACAAATTAATTTGGGTTAAATTTCTTGGATTGCCTATGGAATTCTAGACTAGGCAAGTTCTCATGGACATTGGAAATGCTATTCGGAAGTTCGTATATGTTGACCCGCGGTGTTGGGGTGCACAGGATAAACGAGTTGCTTGGATTCTGATCGAGAAGGAGTATAGAGACAAATTTCCAGACCATATCGAATTGCATTGGGGGGACAGTCATCTGTCCTAGCGACTGGATTTTTGGGGGGTTCCTTTCCGGTGTCTAAATTGCCACCATACAGGACACCTTTTGGCTCAGTGTCCTCGTCATCTGGGTGGCAGGCGTAAGGCTCATGGGTGGCATTGTTTCGAAGCATTGGAGAAGGCTAATGCTAGCAGTGTTGTTCTCAACAACAAAGATGGGGACCTCATCATAGGCAAGATACAAGGAGGTCATGAGGTATTCCGACTGTCTCATTCTGTACATCCCTCTGTTCATCACTCTTTGAAATTACATGGTTCTTCTCTTATTACTGTTCCCTCATCCCCTTGGTCTTCTGATGGGTCCGATGTTCCATTGACTGAGGATACCTCACCACCCACGCTAGATAAAATTATCTTTCCCCATGTTGATCCGCCTTCCCTGAATTTTACAACTCCCCTTCCTACGTCATATGACGTGCCCTCATCCTCACATATTATGTATGTTCCCATGCCGTCACCTTCACGTGTCTCACATCCTTCCCCGAGGTCTAGGACTTGTCCTATGTCACCTATCGCTCCCCTAGTTTCCCCTACCAACTATGTCGATAGTGATCTTGACTTCCTCCTTTAGAAGAAGACCCTGGATCTTCGTACTCTCACTATACACAAGCCACTTAGCTCATCAACCCCTCCTCGATGGGAAATATCACCGTCTGACGAAAACATAACCGTGACAGCAGACACTTCCGAGGGCGAGCTCGGCTTCTCCCCTTCAGTTCATTCTTTCACTTAATCTCTGGGGTCTGGGGGCTGCTCCTAAATATCTGGCCCTCAAGGAACTTTTTCTTTCTTTTCGCCCATATATCATCCTTTTACAAGAAACCATGCACCCGGTACCACAAGTGATAAATTATTCCAGGAAGTTGCTTCCTGATTGGCATATGGCTACCACTAGCACTGTTGGTCTCTTCGGGGGACTGGTGGCTCTTTCGGACCCTCGATAGGTCAATGTTAGGGCCATTTCATGTTTTGTTGGCATCCTTCTTGCTGGCGATATCCGAGGATTTAAGGGACAAATTCATATTTTAAATGTGTATGCCCCATATAGAGATCAGGTTGTTTTCTAGGATAACTTGATTGCGTCGGAGATTCTGGGGATGGTATCACTTATCATTGCAGGGGATCTTAATTGCACGATTGGTCTAGACGAGGTGTGGGGGTGGTCCAAAAAGGTTGACACTATGGCAGATCAGATCAGAGATGCTATTATGGATGATAATTTTGTTGATATATGTCCTTCTAAGATTGTTCCAACTTGGGACAACAGAAGATCGGGGGAGGGATATGTTGCGAAGGGGTTGGATCGTTTCCTCTTGCATGAGCAGGTTGTGGAGAGGCTCGGGAATGTCCAATCTGAGGTGGTAAACAATTATATCTTTGACCATATGCCCATTATCCTACATTGGAGGAGGGGGGACCTTAGATGTGGGATGCCTTTCAAGTTCAATCGGGTGTGGTTGGAAGACTCGGATTTCAACATTCTTGTGCATAAAGTCTGGAACCAAGTTGGGGTTCGAGACATTTCCCGCATGAATCATATCCTGTATATGCTTGGGGCTCTTCGGGTGGAGGTAAAAGCATGGGAGAAGAAAAAGCGATGTCAAATGAATAAAGAATGTCATGATATTTTGAAGGAACTGGATGACCTCCGCCCTCATTTGATTGCACGTTGTCTCCCAGTTGCTATCATAAATCCTATACATTGGAACTAAAAAAGAAGCATATTCTCCTTATTAAAAAATCTACCTAGCGCCTAAAGAGTAGGGCCATTTGGATTTGGGAAGGGAACAAAAATACAAAAAAAAATCACATATTTGCCAATCATAGGAGAAAAATCAACTCCATATGGGATATTACTGATGTTGATGGGAATTGGGCTCAGTCGCAGCAGGACATTTGCAGAGCCGCATTTATACATTTTTAGAAGGCCTACAGTCATAGGGAAGTGGTCTATGCTAAGGACCAAATTTGGGGTGTGGAACTATATTCCTCTGTGTTTGATGCAGAAGAAAACTTGGAACTATACAAAGCAGTCTCGGAGGAGGAACTCCTGGGGGTGCTTAAATCTTTTGAGGGGAACAAGAGCCCGGGTCTAGATGGGTGGATGGTGGAACTCTTTACACACATTTTTGACATCTTTAAGCATGATCTTCTTGGCATGGTGGAGGAGTCGCGGACCAAGGGATATATTCACCTGCATATAAATTCTACATATATTGCTCTCATTTCGAAAAGGATCCCCTCTGCCTCCTTCTATGATTTTAGGCCCATTTCACTTTGTAACCTTATATATAAGGTTATCTCCAAAACAATTGCTAACAGGATGAAGAGTACTCTGTCGAAGTTCATATCCCCTGAACAGTTCAGCGTCCTTCAAAATAGACAAATTCACGATGCTGTGGCAATTGCACAAGAATGCATGCATTCGATCCATACTAAAAAATTGAATGCTTCTATTATGAAGGTTGATTTACAGAAGGCATATTATTGCCTTGACTGGGGATACCTGAGGTTAGTTCTTCATAAAATTGGTATTTAGACCAGATGTGCGAAGTGGATTATGGCCTATGTTACAAATGTTAATTATGTTGTTATAATTAATGGTTATCCTTCAGATTTCTTCAAGGCTGGGAGAGGCCTCAGACAATGATGTTTACGGTCACCACTTTTATTCATTCTGGTTATAGATGGGCTGAGTTTACATATCAGAAATGCAGTGGCAGAGGGTCAGTTTCAAGCACTTCACTTGGGATGTGACATTAGAATTTCACATATCTTCTTTGTAGATGATGTGCTTATCATGGGGATGCTTAATCAATTTGCATGGTTGACACATTTTCGTATTTTTGCAAAATTTTCGAATGATACAGGTTTGTACATGAATATTCAGAGGGTTATTGTTTTCCATGGCATATGTGATATGGAGGTTATTGCATATATTCATATACTTTTTGGGGTGGATTCGGAATTGATGTTGGGGGCATGAAATATCTTGGATACCATATTAAGCCATGTAGTTATAAGGTAAATGATTGGATGTAGCTTGTGGATCATTTCTATAGAAAAAAATCTGGGTGGGAGTTTAGATGCTTATCTTTGGGGGGGCGTATCATACTGACCCAAGTGATGATCATGCAATTAGGTGTACACTGGGCCCACCTATATCATCTTCCTCTTTCTATTATTAAACGTCTCAATTGGATTATGGCCAAATTCATTTGGTCTGGTAGTAATAATAAAAATGAATTCCACTTGGCCAAACTTGACCAAATCTCTCTTCTAAAGTGTATGGGTGGCTTGGGGATTTTGAACTTGAGGCTTTTTGGTTGGGCGTTACTGCTAAAATCACTTTGGAGGGGGATATTTTGGAATGGTATTTGGGGCATGATAATTATACATAAGGACCAAAAGGATCATGATTTTCCTGTCTGGATGCGCAAAGGGCATATTGGGATCACATCGGGCTTGACCATCTGGCTCAACTTCATAAAAACTAGTAAACTCTTCTTACAAAATCTCACTTGGAAACTGGGTTTGGGCCACAGGATTATTATTGGATTAGATCATATCCTAGGTACTGGGGTGGATTGTCATATATCTGATGGATTTATTCATTATATAAATAGTCGTGGGATGTTTTTTTGGCACCAAATTATCTCTGTGTCGCGGGGTCTTTGTCTTATTTGGAAATGTGCATTGGAGCTAGTCCTGAACGGGCAGAGGGCGCGGGAGTGGGAACAGATTAGTACTGGCATGAAACTGTTAGGAATTTGTCGGGAGGGGGACATGGATCAGATTGCCTGGATAGGCAGGATGAAGGAGGGGGATGTTGTGGTCGCTAACATATATACCACTCTCTGGTGCCAGGAGGTTCAACACACTGTGGTATGCGATTTCTATAATTTCTAGAAATCAAAAATCCCTATTAAGATCATTCTTTTTCTTTGGCTGGTTTGGAAGAACAAAATTCTTACATGGGAAAATCTCCAAATGAGGTATTGGCATGGGCCGGGGATTTGTGTGATATGCAGAAATGTGGAGGAGAATAACGGACACATTTTTCTTAATTTCCCTATGACTGCATAGGTATGCAGTAAATTGGTTGTTACTATTGGCTTTTCCTATAGCCAGTTCGACAACATTATTGCATGTTTGCGTTGGTGGAGTTGACAAAATTCCTCATGGAGGATTATCCCCCCTATTCTCTTCTGGGAGATTTGGAGATGGCGCAATAAAATCATTTTTGAAAATTTCAGGGATAGTTTTATGTAGGTTTTTTATTGCACTATTAGATGGTACTCTATTGGAAAACCACTTGGCACTGGGCCCAAGAAGAACTTTCACAAACTGCCTGGCCCTCAGATGGAGTACCTGACTAGTTTTTTGACGAGGCGACATAAAGGAACATATGTGGATGCGGTTTCTGGATTTCTATAACATAGGAGTAGGAATATTGGGTACACTGGGGTGCTGGCAGTGGCATGAACACAAGGGCTGAAGCGATGGCTCTTTGGGGCCTTCTATGGTTCTCTTGTTTCCTTAACATCCCTTCTATTCACATGTATAGGGACTCAAAGATTATCATTGACCATGTTAAGGGATGCGCAAAAATTAGCCAACAATTGCTCCACGGATGGCTCAGGAAAATCAAGAATCTTTGGGCTTCCTTTAGAGATTCTAGGATTGTGCATATTGGAAGGGATTATAACCAAAATGCAGATCAGTTGTTGAAGAGGGGGCTACAGGATAATTTATATGGTATGCACATAGAAATCAATCTGGGAGATAACATTTTGGACGTCGGGGTGCTCCCTTTTCCTGGATAGCAACAACTTTTATTGGAGTACACACACTGTTTCTTCTTCGATGATTTTTCTAGTTTTTATCTTTTTTTGTGACAATGTATATACCTATATTGGGTCATGTGTATAGTATTGTATATCATTTCATGATGCCTGGATGTTGTCATTTTTTAACAAATTGGATACATGATCCACTGTTTATACGTGGTTATTCCACTGGATATATTGTTATGTATTGGTTTATCATATGTATTTTTTACGACATTAAGCAGGGAAGGATGCGAGATGCATGCATCAAAAGATATAGGATGGCTATGCTTGTCATCATCATTACACTATATGTAAGAGATTTAAACTTGGTTGGGGAGAATATAAGATCTATTTCTCAACCATCTCATTAAACCATCTCAACTTGGGATGAAGGCTAGATACCACTAAAAACATGTATCCTCATCAATACATGATTCCATTGGAGGTAGCCCCAACAATGATCATGAGGGACACTAGATTTTTTCCTAACACTAAGTCGAAACCACCTTTTGATATTGAGATCACACTTAAAGTTGTTTTTGATTAATTAAAAGTTCATATTCCTTAAATATAAAGGTTACAACCTAAAAACATTTAACAAAAATGAAAGTTTATGATTATTTCAAGCATAATATAAAGGTAAAACCTAAACCCTAGAAGGGGATGACAAATATGGGAGGGGTTTTCAATAGCCTTAGACATAATCTAATATGTAACTATCGAAAGTCTTGGAGGTAAAACAAAAAACTAAGCTAAAGCTTATGCTTTTCCCCAAAGGTTTAACATTCTTGCCATACATTAACAAACATGAAAATTAAATAGGCTTGGAAGGCCAAACTTTAGCGTTGCGGTCCTAGGTCACCTCTTTCCCGCTGGATAAACCTTCTCGTGCTGCAACAGGATTAGCCTACCCTGTATGGACATTTGTACCAATATCTTCGTTGCCACTCTTGGTACCCAGGATCACCTACAAGCAGCTTGTTTCCACCAGCTTTCATCTTGCACATGAACAACTCCAACTCCAAAATGGTGAGCTTCCTATCCATTCTCGAGAAGGAAGCTCGCCATTTTGAGAGTTTGACCATGCCCATCAACATTTAAAACAAATTTGCCATTGATTTCTTTAAACATTCCAACTCTGAATCTGAAGCTTAACCCGTCCTGGCAACCATGATCACTCTCTCTAGACTCAAGTTACGAAGGAGCTGGGCACACCTGAAAGAAGAAGGAAGATGCGAGAATAAACCATAGAGCCCCTGCAAATATAACATTTTTGCAATGCCCCCATCGAGACGAGTCATTTGATACAAACATTGATACTCACCATCCTTGTATGCCACCTCATTGTTAGTATTATTATGTTGTTGGATTTCTGAAGTCCTTATTAGTGGATTCAATTATTTTTTTATTTTTCAAAATGGTATCATATTTTCATTTTTACACCCATAAGTATTGTACAAATGTGAGAAGATATGTGTAATATAAGTTTCCCAACATTTTTTAATATCTACATTGTTACAACTAAAAGTAAATGTGTAAGTAAAAAATATACACCATACAATTTCATATTAATATATAATAATAAATATGAATAATTATATAAATTTCACATCTCTATTCTTATTTTTCATTTTATTCAAAACCTTGATTTAATTAAAAAAAAAAAAAAAAAAATGTTTGATTTCAAGCTTCTATGATCCATCTTTGTTCTTGAGATTTCACTTTAGGAATAATCGTTGAGACTTTTTGTTTCTTCTTTACAATGATTTAACCATAGTTTTCTAACTTGAAATAATTCTTTTATTTTTTGATATAATTTTCACTTTTCTCTTCATTTTTCCTATTTTTATTTTATTTTTATTTTTATTTATCTATTTATTTAAATTATTTTAATTTATTCATTTATTAAAAAAAATATAATAATAATTAATTAAACTATTTATGTTCTCCTTTTTAATTATACTCTATATTTTCCATGCATTTTTTTAATTCAACTTTAATGATTTTTATTTTCTCTCTAACGTTCATTTTGAATATTTTATTATTTATTTTTATCAACTTGAATTTGACCCATTCATTAATATGGTAGCTACCTGTGATGATGAACCACATAAATGGTTCGAAAGGCATGAACCACATAGATGGTTCGAAAGGCACCGACATAAAAACATTTATATGATCTATCCACAAGATATTTTATATAAAATGATTTTTATCATATAATTACATTATATTATGTTATAATGAAAATATCGATATATGAATTCATAATTTTATTTTGATTTCTTTTATTATAGGAAGATATCAAAAAAATGGTCAAATATCCTTTTCTTTTTCTATATTTTATTTTTTGAGTTTATAATGTTTAGTTCTGCTTTTTATTTATTTTCATAACTAACTTTATTAAATATCTTCTTATAATTTAGAAAAATGAGCTAACTTTTTAAAGCTTAACATTCATATTTTTATGTAACATTAAATTTTATTGATCTTATTTGACTTGCTCCAACGTTTATATTTGGAAGATGATGCATCTCAGCTATTTATACTCGTTGATAGGTTGGGGTTTTTCATCTTTGTCGAGAGGATGAACTACATTAGATGGCTCAAAAAGTCGAAGAGAAAAAAACTGATGTGATTAATCCCAAAGAGAAATCTCAAGACAAGATGGATCATAGAAACTTGAAATCAAACATTTTTTTAATTAAATCAAAGTTTTTTGTGAAATTTATATAATTATTCGTATTTATTATTATATATTAATATGAAATTGTATGGTGTACTGTAATGATTCTAAATAGGAAATACAAGTGATAACAACACATATTCTACGCAGCAAAATACAAAAACGAAATATTCATCAAGCACCCACAAAAAAAACTACAAATGAAGAACTTCTGAGCCATTTTATTATATTTTTGCAAGCCAAATACAATAGATAGTGGAATGGTGCACTTAGGCTTGTCTCAATGGACAAGCAGGACCAAACCCAGGTAGTAAAATGGCTGAAGAGAAGGTTGCCTAGCTGCTGCACAAATCTGCACTGCGTTGCCCAGAAAACTACTACCCTACTGAATTTCGAATGGTTGGAAAATGCACTAAAACTGCCCATAAATTTATATGCTTTTAACCCCAAACTCCTTGGCCAAAACCCAGAAGAAACTAGAAGGGAATCTGGCTAGTTTTGACTTCTGTTTTTCGACCCCCTTGGAGCCTCACCCTAGCTATGGCTATCAAATTTGACCTGCTAGAAATTGCCCGCAAATCCCTTTGTAAACTCCTCCAAAATGTTGGGTTCACCCCTTTTATAAAACTCCTAACTTCCCGGACGAAATCTTGGTCTAGATCAGTTGCTCCAAAACACCACGAAATTTTGCTGAGTGGCCTCTACGTTGTCCCTCTACCCAAAAATGCAAATTGTTGGTATGCTAGCTCTGCTAGCTGAAAGCTCCAGAGAAAATGTGGGCCCAATGCTGCTACCTCATCTCCCTGACCTCCCGACAAGCAATGAGATCCCTGCTGGTCTCAAACTCCCTTTGCGTGATTCTTGGTTGCCCAGAAATACGCAATCCCCTCTCTACGTTGGTTACTGATGTGTGTTGCTTCCCCGGAACTCTTGAAAACACCTGTAGAACAGCCTCCCTAGGGTGGACACGAATGGTCCCTCGAAGTAGAGGTTGAATCTCCCGCTTGAGAGACTCATGGCTAAACAACCGGTAGACTTGCTAAACAACAAAGTGTACAGATGTGTGTTTGTTTGCAAATGTCAAAGATACCAAATGGAGGCCTCCAAGCTCTATTTATAATTGCTAGTCCTCTCCCTTGGTGGTCCCCACCTTCCACTAATAAAATATTATTTTGCCGTCATTCTTCATTTAAATACAAATTTCCACTATTCTCCCATAAAATAATATTTTCTCATTTTTATTTAATATCACCAAAACTTAGCAAAACTCCTTAGTGAATTTTGTACTCACAAAAATTGAGATCATTATATGTATATTTTTTACTTATATATTTACTTTTAATGTAACAATGTAATATAACTATTCATATTTATTATTATATATTAATATGGATATGGTGTATATTTTTTATTAGTCCCTACCTGGGACTATTAGTGATCGTTCGATCGTTGACCCACTATTAGTTTATAGTTTGACTGTTTTTTTTTCAGTGTTTTTGCATTTTAACCTAAGTTTAATGCTCACAATTTCATTCAACAAAATTTTAAGCAAAGTTTTTGTTTGGGAAAACAATTGACCTCTTATTGCAGCCTTCACGTTGTCTGATGCAAAAAGAGTGAGGCAATATGATCTTATCCAAAATTTGCTTCTTATCCAAAATTTGCATTTGCCGGGTTACTGGTTCCAGGGACTAACAAAAGTTTTAACCAAAGTCTAGCGACCTGCCATCTGCCATCTTTGGTTGGCACCGCAAAGCCACCTGCCACCGCAAAGAACAATGGCGCTCTATGGAATAGATGTTCTGGAGATGTTTTGCATGCTTTTGCTGTGGTGTCTACATAACAGATGAAGATCATAGTTAGAGTTGGACTTCATTCTGGTAGAGGGAACCTCCATGGAATACATTTTTCTAAATTCGTCGCTGCCCACACCCAGAGCTTCGGGGAAGCATTTGCTTTTAGCTTCTTGTCGTGCAGAACCATTTTATAAAACTTTAAAGCTGCCGCGCTTGCATTACAACATCGGATTTTCTGTCAAAATGAATTCCTCATTGAATGATAAGAAGCGGAAGCGGACTACACCTACTTTAACCGCCCCCGACGAGAATGTCAGTGATCGTCAGCAGCAGCAGCAAAATTCTAGATATCGTGAAATAACAAAGTAATTTATCAAAACCAGCGGTTTCTCTGTTTTATCAAAATTAGCGGTTTCTCTGTTCGCCTTCTGCCTTACCTAAGGCAATGCTTTAAATTTCTATTTTGCTTTCTTTCTCTGTTGTCAGCTCCACCTGAGTTGATTCTTTATATTGTTTTGTTAACAGTATTGCAGACATAGATGGACTAGTAGGTATGAAGCCCATATATGGGACGGTACCTGGAAAAGGGAGGGAGATCCCCGAAATGGTAGACAAGGTTTGTTGCAATTCCATTATCACATATATTTTTGTAGTGTGACTATAATACGTTTTTTAATTCAATCTTTTATTATTACTGGTAAACATATAATTTGGGCCTTTTATACTTATGAATTTGAGCATTGTCACATGTCCTGCTATCATTTTGCCTTGTCGCTGCAACATTCCAGTCTATTTGAGTGAGTAATAATGTGACTTTTATGTTTTTTCCGTGAAAAGCTAATAATATTAATCGGAGTTTTGCTTCTGTTATTTTATATTTTAATCTCAGAAATAAAATAACAATATATAAATTCCCTATGCGGTGGATACGATTCAGCAGAAAAGGCGGCAAGAGCTTATGATCTTGCAGCTCTGACATTTTGGGGTCCAACCGCCAAAACAAATTTTCCGGTACAGTTTGTTACTTTTAATTGTCCTCAATCTTTTCGTAAGAATTTCTGAATAGATTAAAAGATTTAAAGTCCGGACAGTAAATATACGAAATATACTTTTTACAAAATACGAAAGACATTAAATGAATAATAATAGAGATTGATATCGGTTTTCTTTGCAGTCTACCAATTATGAGAAACAGATTGAAGAGATGGAAGGCAAGACTAAAGAAGAAATAGTGGGAATTCTGAGGAGGTCTCAATTTTTCTTCCTTAAACTCATGATTTCATTTTCCTATATAAATTTTAACGTTTTGATAAAGTTAATCTACATTTTGAAAGTATTTTGCCTTTTAAATTGTAGACTTTGAAAGTATTTTAAAATTTGATCTGGATTGAACAATTGATTTTGTTCTTATCCATCCAGTTTTGAAATATTCCCATTCCCAAAATCTGTGATCAAATTAATTTTAATGAATAATTTAAATAATTTCTGTTTTGCTGGCCATGTCACATGTTACAGGACAAGCAGCGCGTTCTCCAGAGGCACATCCAAATACCGTGGAGTTACTAGGTTTGTCTCAATATCATTGGCTCACCTCTAATTATAGAACATAATAGAATATTTTTATTTCATTGAGAACCCTGCATATTTGTGGTACAGAATAAAAACTTGCAATAAAATTTGTAAATAAATTTGGTGCCATTGATCTGTCTTATCCATTATGTCAATACTGATATTTTGAAACTGTGAAACATGCTAACATAGCTCGCTGAGACAAAACTCAAGCGCTCATAAAGATCCAAGTTCATATTTGAAATAAAATTATATTTATAAGATTTAAGTTACAGCTATAGATCATGTTGGAAAGTCCAATTTTTTTATTGATGCTAATGTGCGTTGTTCTTTACTTGAAAAGGCTTAATGGAAAATGGCAAGCACGAATAGGAAGAGTTGCCGATAACAGAGATGTGTATTTGGGAAGTTTCAGTAAGTTTTTTATATCTCTTTGTCATGTAGAATATATCCTGATAATGTAGAAATAGTCTAGCAAATGACCTGTATGGGTATTTCCTTTCATAGGTTCGGAAGAGGAGGCAGCCCGAGCTTATGATATTGCAACTATTAAGTACAGGGGTAGGAACGTTGTGACAAATTTAGATATTAATATATATGACATTGATAAGATCCTTTCTGCAGACTCTCTTTCCATTAAAGAATATTCAGAGTATCTCAAACAAAGGGAAACTCATAGTGGTTTGCCATTGCTGGAAAGCTCGTTAGATGAGGTCAACCCTATCACTCGACAATTGGATAGTATGAATTTAAACCCCACTGCCTCGGTAGCTCCTGATCAGCAGGAAATTGAAACTGGAGGTCAACAAAGCTCTCCACTTTTGTTTGGGCAGCCCCTAACTCGATCAGCTGTTAGTCATAATGGAAATCACACAGTGCTTTCCGCGACTAAATTAGGAGAATCAACACTTCCACACCCAAGTGATAACGTTCTATATTTAGTAGACCCACTTACGGGTGCAGCATACGACATGCCCAGGAATATGGTAATGCCCATGCATGCTTACAGTTCTGGAAATGAAACTCAAGTTTTGCAGGCCATAAGAGCAAATTCGTACCTGAATTCAGGGCAAGCAGAGGGTTAGCATTGTATGTTTCGTAGGCAAATCACCGCTCTGGTCTCGGTTACGATTTGTAAAAGTTTTCATTCCACGTGGTTTCCAAATGTTTGTCATGTCTATTATATGCTTGGATTTGTTTCTTTGTTACCCTTTTTATGTAATATATATTATATGACTTCAAACAAAATTCTGTAAAGGGGTGAGGTTGGCGTGTGCCTTCTCAAATAATCTGTTGTGGTCTTTGCATTCAAAATGCTTCTTTGCATTAGATGATTGATAGAGACATTATGTAACTTAGATAATCACCTATGTTTAAAAGCAACCCCTGCAAACGTACCGATCTTTGCAAGAAGTTGGCCCAGCGGTTTCTTAGAAACTCCAAGCACCGCGGCTTCAAAGGAAGGGGAGGGACCTTGGATTCTCGTATACAAACCCTAAGGTTGCTCATCCTGGGAAGCAACAGATTGGACACGGCCGATTTGCTCAAGGAGGCCGCGGATTACATCCTGGCACTAAAGATGCAAGTTCAGGCCATGCAGGCATTGGCTGATTCAAATTCGAATGCTCATGTTGCTTGGAAATTTTAGGTCTAAGGTCGCAAGGTCGATCCCGGGCTGGACAAACAGACACATCAATGTGCACATAGATATATGTCGGGAGAAGAACCAAAATTGCAGGTCATTTCCGGTGAGCTGCTGTTTCTAAAGATAACTTCTACGTGAATGAAATCTTGGATTTCAAATAGTTCACCAAGCGAGTATCTTTCCGTAACTCTTTTCGAATTTAGAAATTAGTTTGCCAAGCGAGCAGCTTTCCGTAAATCCTTTCCAATTCAGAAATTAGTTTGCCAAGCGAGAAGGTCCCTATAAATCTTTATCTGTTTCATATATTCATCGAATGTTAAGTCTCATATTTGAATCTTGAACAGCATGTGTTCAATAGGGTGAGAAAATGTAAATACAATTTCGTATTCTGCTTTTCTTTTTGTATACAGAGTAAGGGTCTGAATCTTGTATCTACGGAACAGATGAAGATAATCTAGCGTGCAAAAATAATCAATTCATAAGCTCATGAAAGAAATTCAGGGAAACTCTCCTTATCTTTCTTCAACGGTTTAAAAGCTCATATACATTAAATTCTTAGGATGGAATATGTGATAGGGCTGCTTGCTTGACTGTTCTACACTGCAATTCATACTGTACTCTTCTCTTCTACAGAGGTTTAAATGGCTACATGAGATGTCTATAGAGAAATGCACCATTACAAAATATTACTACAAAATTTGTTGCAGACCATCAAAGAAAGGGGCAGTAAACAAACCTTTTTCTAAAGACTTTCACCAGTTAAAAGCATGGCTGCCATCTGGGCATCACCGTATTTGCCATCTTTGTGGGTTTTGTTATCATACTTAATCCATGAGCGCGTGACAAGGCAGATCGATCATGGCGCATGTAAGGTGACACTTGGTATTCATGCCGTAGCATGAAGTCCATCTGCATGAACTTTTATATATTTATATATTCTAATTGTCATATTATTTTATTTAATAATTTTTAATATAACTTCTAATTATGCGCTATTTCTTTTTATTACCACCGGCTAGCATGTTTATTACCACTTCCAACGTTGTTCTCTGCCATTGGGGCGCAGGGTAGTTGCATCCCTTGGTAATTCCATAAAGATGAAAGAAGTTGAAGGCAAATCTCTAGTAGATACAGGGGCTCTGAAAGCTATGCTTAAGCTACTGAGGTTAGTTCAGGTATGCAAATTCTTTACTAATGATATTTATTAAGAGTCAAATAATTGCTTTCTGGCCCTTGCCCTGAAATAACTTTTAAAGAAAGGTGACGACGCTCTGAATTTGCGCTCAAATTTATATACACTATTTTAAATGCTATGGGTACTCTCTTTTTTTTTGTTTAAATTTCCGATCTTTGCCCTGAAATAAGCTTTGAAGAAACGTTGGTTAACTTCTTGACATAGCTCCATTGACAAGTAGCTATTCAATGGTGGCACTCCAAACTCAAGGGTTTCAATATAGAGGTTTCAACCTCTTTTTATTTTTATTTTTAGTCACTATGTTATACTTCATTTAGGCATGAACTTTGCAACCGTCAGCACCAATGCCTTTAATACCTGTGTATAACACTGATGCTTTTAATACCTGTGTATAGCGTATGATGCCATCCATGCCTTTAATACCTGTGTATAGCACTGATGTCTTTAATACCTGTGTATAGCGTATGCTGCCATCCAGAATCGTCTTCATAAATTTAATACCAAATTTATTTTAGCTTATAAGCTCAAATTTGTATGGATGTAATAAGCTTTAGCTGTAACATGGCTACTTTTACAATGCTGATGTATAAACGCTGATGTATAGGTAGAGCGTGGGGCTCTTCATATCCGTACTTTTACAATGCTGATGTATAAACGTTGATGTATAGGTAGAGCGTGGGGCTCTTCATATCCATATTTCTGTGGGAGAATTTATGAGGCAGTTTCATTTTCTAAGTTGTTGCTAAGGTATATCTAATACATATTATGCACCATGCAGGCAGCAAGATCTTTCAGGGAACATAGCAAGTTTGTTCGACGAAGGCGGGAACTGATGGGGAATGATAGCATACTAGTTCTAGGTTATGCCATTATTGATGGTTCTCAAGTTGTTTTTTCTAAGAAAGGTGAAACAACGGCTGGCTTGTTCTAAAACGGCTGCTTCTAATCTTCTTTTCTACAAATCTGGCTTATTCTCGAGCATTTGTATTGTTCTTGTGGCAGACTCGGCAGGGCGTTTGTATTGTTATTGTGGCAGACCCCGGCAGAGACTACCGCCACGGCAGTGGCTCTCTTGTTTACTTATACATTTATTTTTAATTGTGACAACATTGACATTCAAAAATATTGACAAAGTTACTTATACTACACCCATCTTCTCATATTTTTTTTATATTAAATTTTACAAACACTTATTAGTGTAAAAATAAAAATATGATACTATTTTGAAAGATTCAAAAAATAATTGAATCCACTAGTACAAACTTCAAAAATCCAACAATACAATAATACTAACAATGAACTGGTATAAAAATATGGTGAGTATCAATGCTTTTATAGTTGGAATGACCGAAGAGAACTTAAAATAAAATAAAGATTTCAATATTTTTCTTTTTAGTTTAGTTCACAATGATGCATAGACAATCAAACACACTAACGCATTTAGGTGTTCTTAGCATAATGTTAGATTTTTTAAAAATTGTGTGTCAGGACACTTTTTCTTGGGCAATAGTGTATATCTTGGCTATTAAGTAAATGGATTATCTTTCTAATGGTTATAAAATAAAAAATTATATTTTATAAATAAAAAACATTTAAGTCTAGTATTATTTTTGTGTTTAATTACATGGAAAACACAAAGTAATTGTTTTTTGTAAGTTTGGTAAGAATATCTGATTTTCGAGTTTATATGTCCATTATTCATCCCGTTACGGGGAGGGTAGCACAAGATTCGAACCCAAGATCTCCGTTTGGTGAGACTTCATTCTAAGGCTATCACCTCTTGAACTACCCCATACGGATAAAAAAACACAAATTATTGTTATTCGCCAACTTAATTTTTTTTTATGCTAATAATGATGATTAAGAAAAAACAACTAAGTTTGTGTAAATTAAGACATGTATGTATGTAGAAAAAGAAATTTGGAACAAAATACAAAATTCCAATATTAAAAAGGATTAAAATGCCAACTACGGGGAAACAAGGAAAGCTAATTAGAGAAACAAGGAAAGCTAACTAGAATCATACAAGTGTACACTCCATATAAATAAAGCAATACAACAACGACTTATAAAAAAAAGAGTCGAACTAAAAAACTATATATGTTGTATATCAATTATGCAGTTATAAGGAAAGTACTCTTTTTTATAAAAAAAAATAATAATAATAATAATAAATAAATAAATAAATAAAATTGTGTATGTTGTATATCAATTATGTAATTACAAGGAGAGTACTCTGTTATATAATAAATTAGGAGAAGCCCTAACATTAAAGATGGTTGGTTGGAAAATATATTAAGAAAGTGTTTGAGATACCTAACTTGAGTAAACTTAAATTTTGTATGTAATTTAAAACTTTTTGGAATACATTAAAGATGGTTGATTGGAAAATATATTAAGAAAGTGTTCGAGAATAAAACAATTTAACCTTAATACTTAACTTAAGTAAATTTAAATGAGTATGTACTTTAACACTCTTTTGAATGAAACATAGGGAAGTATAAAAAAGAGACTAAATTTATAAAATGGGTATCAGCTATAAGGCCATGAAAGGTAAATGTTCAAAAGATGATTATTAGTAAAGGACAAGAACATGGATGTTAAAAGGGTATATCTCTTATGTTGAAACACTTTGGAGTTAAAACTAAAAAAGATTTCATAAAGATACATTGAATTAAGAGCATGAGGCTTATGAAGGTTGAAAGTTCCAATTAAGAAGGATGACCAAGATTTTGAAGACAATAGCCAAGTAATTTTAAAGAACATGGTAGAATTTTGAAGAAAAAGAGGACTACTTATAGAAGCATAAAGATGGCAAACGTTTACCACATGAATGCTCCATTTAAAATTAGTGTTGGTTAGTAAGCAAAATAAAGGCTTCAAACAAAAGTAAACACCATCAACTGTCAAAACAATAATGTGGCTTGTGAAGGTTGAAACTTCCAAACAAGAAGTATGAACAAAATTCTAAAGAGAGCCAAGTAACCTCAAGCTATTGTTGGAAATAATACTGAGAGGGGCGGTGAATCAATATTATCAAATCAATAAAACTTTTTCATTTCATACTCTGATTCTTATACGCTACTTCAGTTAAGGGAACCTGTGTGTACATGTAATTGTGTTTAATGCAACTAGCGTATATCCAGTAAACTTATGATTTAGTTAATCCATTATATTTTGATCTTTAACCAGTGCATCAGAACTTCATTAACCATATAAACAGTAAATAGGTGCAGTAAAACAAAACATATCATCACACATAAGAAGCACACATGAACACCATGATATAAGGTGGAAACCTAATGCGGGACAAAAACCACTTGCTGCTATTTTCTTTAAGATAAGAAAAACCTGTTTACAATCTTGTACTGGCGCAATCTCATACCAGTACGTAGGCACCCACCTGCAGAAGGCTACAACCTTCTCTCATTCTCCAGCTACTATTGGAAGGGAGCTACAACCCCCTAGCTCTTGTACTAGCCGATATGTTTACTAATACGTAGGCACCAGCCTACTGAAGGCTACGACCTTCTCTTTTCTTCTAGGGGCCATGTTTCATAAATTTTCATACTGGATCCATCAATAACATCAAGGCAGAAAATCAAACACCACTGCAATACAACCATCAACCACATCTACATCATCAATCTTTGAATCACCCAACAACTAAATCACTGAAACCCTGTCATCAAACACAGTTACTAGAACATTGAACAAAACCCAGAATTCTGCAACAACCATCAGAACCATCTGCAAATTCAGATATCATATTTCATTATGTATATGCTACTCTGATTAACCCAACCAGCATGTATACGTGATTTTACCAAAGCGAACCTGCATACAGATCTGCAAATACTAACTTATAACTTTGTAGCTATTCCATACATCAATCATACCCAGATCATAACATTTACAGAGTAAACATGCATCAATAATTCAGATCTAGTCTATCCATGATCAAACCACATAATGATAAAACATTCCAAGCCTTAAGATCCCGATCCATCATTCATCATCATCCACATGGGTACATCCTTGGTTCAGATCAAGCAAAGCATCACAAACCCATAGCCAACATACTAGATCTCACACTTCATCAGATATTCATCAATTGCTCACTTTCCACTTGGCCTAATGATCTTCTTCTCCTTATATAGGTTTAGGCCTCTTTCAATACCATGGTCCAAAACCACATAGGACCAATACCTTGTACCCAATACCTGGGGTCAATACCTCGAACCAAATACCATGGACCAAATACCACGGACCAAAACTCAGTTTTCCAACATGTACACTCCTTTCCTTCTATGAAAGTGTGTGTGTACGATATACGTGCCTTTTTATATAGTGAACCTGCATGTATACGCGACTCTGTCAAGGTGAACCTACATATACCTTTCTCTGATCATTAATTCTTTGCCCTTGACCTGCTGCACTATGATCTGTCATCTAAGTGAGTTGCCATCAAGGACAACACTTGTATCATATTGCCAACAATTAGCTACATCATTGTTAAAGACCCACATAAAAATTTCAAGCTACCACATAAAGGTTAAGCAATGGTGAAATGTCAATTCGTTGCACCAAGAGGCGCTCTCGAACCCAATATGGAAGACATGTTGTAATGTTATGTTAAATTATGTGAACAAAAATAATAAAATAGTAAAAATAACCCTATATTAAAATAAGAATAACTTCAAACTAAAATATAAAAATAGAAATCAATGTTATTATTATTTTTATTGATTTCTGTTGGATAATTAAGGTAAACTTGACTCAAGTTTATGAGAACTCATAGTATTCGTGTAGAATATAACCAATTTAAAGGGGTAAGACTCCTTATTTATAGAAATTAAACCAACCTAAATCCATTTTAACTCCCAATTTATCAATCTGGAGTTAAGATGGATCTAACCTAGTGTAAATTCACATAAAAATTCCAAATAATGCAAAGCAAATAAAAAGTAAAAAACTTGTAATCAATTTAATATATACATCTAAAAAATTCTATAAACAATATGTGATTTTGTCTCCTTCAACATCGGTGCCTGTCGTAGCAAATATTGTTGAGGGTTCGATCCACAGACACCTCAATGGCACAACTAACCCATTTAACCTGATAGGTGGTTTTCCAACTAAAATATCTGACTTGAATAACCATGGCATGTGACAACCAAATTTTTTCTGCATGGGGAATACAAAGAGAAGCCATTGTTGTCACAAATGTCATTTCTGGAGCATAGGAGTTTAATGACTTAATCTTTTAAAGAAAGGCATAGTGATTAAGAGAAAGGTTGTGGTGGATGAGGCCCATTGCAAAGAGAGACGAACCCTTAGCAAAAAAGTGTGTGAAAAAGTAGGAAACAGCCCTAAAGTTGGAGCCTCTACAAACACCACATTAGAATGATGGTCGTGGTACCATGACACTGGCCATATAAAAAAATACCCAGAACAAAACAATGCTAACGAAGGCGAAGGTAATAGAGTCGAGGCACCAATGAGTTAATATATATACACCAATGAATATATATATATATATATATATATAGTATATATATATTATATATATATATATATATATATATATCCCAATCAATGGAGAAACCTCTATGTCCCAATATTTGTTACCATGTAGCAAAACAATGCAAGGTAACTAGAATCATAAAACATAGTGTCAGGCTACTTCTCTGAGCAACAACATAGAGTAATATTAGATTTGATTATTAGAAAGGATAAAATTTTCATACTACAAGAAGAAGAGTGGTGCCAGGAAACTAGACTTGCATGGATCAAAGGAGGAGATAGATATACTATTTTTTTCCACAGGGTTGCATCCAAAAGGAAATAAACAAACTCAATATGGATAATCGAAGTAATGGGAGAAGTGTCCTCAGACACGTAATTTTATTAATCAGGTAAAAAAACAAAAAAATAATAATAATACATATTTGATTTTGCAAGAGTTTACACCGCAACAACCAAACTCTCTTGCAATGAGCTGTTTATAAGCTCAATGCCCTAACTATCTCTAATTATAGATCACTTATTAAATAACAAGTGTCCACTTACAATAAATACTATTCAAAACAACTAGCTAACAAATCTCCTAAAATAGAGCCTAAGATACGACACATTTGGAGAGTCATATCTTGTTACAACAATATACTAATTCTAAATGAATCCATTAAATAATTAAATATTCTAGAATAATAATTATTAATTTAATAACTTAAATTAATAATTATTTTATTCCAACTTTATAACCTATGATAATATTTTATTTTTGGATCATCTAACATTCTCCCCCATGATCCAAAGATACATTACAACAGATACCAAGTTCATCCCCGAACTTAGTAAATTTTATTCTGCCAAGCAGTTTCGTGAAAATGTCGGAGATCTGATCTTCAGAAGGACAATAAACTAGCTTGAGGACATCTTTGGCAATGAGAGATCTGATATGATGATACTTGGTGTCCACATGCTTTGTCTTTGAATGAAAAACTGGGTTCTTGGCAAGTTTGATGGCTGACTGGCTGTCAATGAATAATGATGTAGCTTCTGCGTGAGAAATGCCCAAGTCCTGCAAAATTCTACGCAACCAAACAATTTCACATGCTGCTTCCCATGCTGAAATATATTCTGCTTCTGCTGAAGAAGTGGCCACTGTAGCTTGCTTCTTACAACTCCAAGATACTGCTGTTGACCCCATATTCATTAAATAACCTGATTTTGATGCTCGATCATCAATACTTCTAGCAAAGTCGACATCTGAATATCCAACAAGTACAAAGTTTTTAGTCTTTGCGTAAAGAAGACCATAATCTTTTGTTCCTTGGATATATTGAAGAACTCTTTTGGCTGCATTCCAGTGGTTGTCTCGTGGTTCCTGCGTAAAACGTGAAAGAATACTGACTGCATAAGATAGATCAGGACGAGTGTTTGTTAAATAAATCAAGTTGCCAATCAACTGTCTGTAAGTAGTGTTGTCCACCTTTTCCCTCCCTTCAAATTTTGAAAGTTTCAAGTTTTGCTCCATGGGGGTAAGAACGGGCTTGCAATCTTGCATTCCAAATCATTGAAGAACCTCTACTGCATACTTATTCTGAGAAATGAAAATATGATGTGGACGTTGGAAGACTTCAACTCCAAGATAGTAGTGAAGTAATCCCAAATCTGTCATCTTAAAACTTGCATGTAACTCCTTTTTCACCTGTGCAATATGATCGTCATGGTTGCCAGTGATGATCAAATCATCTACATACATAACAAGAATTACTAGATATTTTCCTTGTTGTCGCACATACAAAGTATCATCAGATTCACTTCGTTGAAAACCAACTTTCTTAAGGTATTCATCCATCTTTGCATACCAAGCTCGGGGAGCTTGTTTTATTCCATATAAAGCCTTGATCAATTTGCAGACTTTATGTTCTTGCCCTTCAATTTCAAAACCTGGTGGTTGTGTCATATACACTTCTTCCTGTAAATCCCCGCTGAGAAAGCACTTTTCACATCCATTTGATGAACTTTCCATCGTTTCTGAACGGCCAATGCAAGTGTTAATTGGATGGTGTTCCATTTAGCTGTAGAAGCAAAAGCTTTCTCATAATCAATGCCTTCCTGCTACGCAAAACCTTTTGCGACAAGTTGACATGCTTTATACTTTTCAAGTTCTCCCTTTTGATTATACTTAATTCCGTAAACCCATTTGCATCCTATGGGTTTAACGTTTTGTGGACAATCAACAAGTTTCCAAGTGTTGTTATTAATTACTGCTTGATATTCTTCAACCATAGCCTATTGCCATTCTTTATGTTTTACTGCTTCTTTGTATGTGGAAGGTTCAGTAAAATCATTTGCTATCAAGGAAAAATTGCCTTCACTTCTATGTGACTTTCTGGTGCCTGTTTGATTCTGCTCATCAGGGTTCACATCTTTCAAAATTTGAACTGGCCATTTTGGTAGTTGATTCTTAGTTGTTTGAGATTCTGAAAAGTCTCCATCATCGTAAAGAGGATTAATATAAACTAATGTTCGTTCTGGAGGTGGAGAATCACTGTCAGAAGAACTGTTGCTGCTTGGAGATGCAGATGAATTGCTAGAAGATCCAGATGGTGTTGTTGAAGTATATGGACTCAATGAATCATCTTCAGATGAAGGAAAATCAATTTCATACCAATTTGGTGAATTTGGTTGACTTTGTGTATTTCCTTTTCTTCGACTACCTTTTGTTTCTAACTTTTGAAGAAGTCTTTCGGTTCCTTCAGCACTCTTACTCTATGTTTCATAAAAAATGACATCCTAGCTCATAATAAATTTTCCATTGGTCAAAAGACGATACCCTTTCTTCTCATCAGAATACCCAATCATTGTGCATTTCAAACTTCTTGAGTCAAGGTTAGTTTGTTTTTCTTTCGGAACTAAGGCATAACATACTCATCCAAAAACTCTAAGATGTTTAACTCGAGGTTTGAAACCAAACCAAGCTTCATAAGGTGTGATTCCGTCTAAAGAAGCAGTTAGAGACCTGTTTTTTAAGTAGACAACTGTATGTATTGCTTCTGCCCAATAAGTTGGACTTAAACTCTTGAAAGTTAACATGGATCTCACCATTCCTAACAAAGTGCGATTCATTCTTTTGACTACTCCATTTTGTTGTGGAGTGTAAACATTTGTAAGATGTCGTCTTATGCCATTTTCACTGCAATAAGTTTTGAATTCATTTGAAGTGAATTCTCCCCCATTATCTGTCCTGAGAGTACCGATCTTTTCTTTGACTTCATTTTCAACAAGTTGGCGAAAAATTTTAAACTTTTCAAATGCTTCTGACTTTTGCTTTAAGAAATAAACCCAAGTCATTCTACTGAAATCATCAATGAATAGTAAGAAATATTTGCGACCACGAAATGAAGTTTGTAGTGGTCCACAAACATCATTGTGAACTAGTTGTAGCCACCTGTTTGCATGCCATGAACTTGTTGGAAAGCTTTCTCGACTTTGTTTTCCATAAATGCAAGCTTCACATTTTGTATTTTCCTTTTTGAAAGTGGGAAGTCCTTTAACCATCCCTTGTTTATGCAATTGAGAAAGACTATCAAAATTTAAATGTCCATATCTTACATGCCATAATCTGATAGGTGAAATTCCTATAGTGACTGCCCCTGCAAAATCAGAATGCCTTGGAATAAATGTCCCTTTCATCCTTAACAGTTTTCCATCTTCATACCCTGTCATCACTATTTGCAAGCTCTGTTTGACTGAATTAATCTTAACTAAGCCATCTTCCATAATTACCTGATGTCCTGCTTGTCGAATCGTGACTAAAAACAACAAATTTTTCTTAAAAGTTGGTACATACCATACATTGGAAATCATTTTTTCTCCAATGCCAGGGAGAAAAACTTTAACTGCTCCTTTTCCATAAGGAATATGTTTTGTATCATCTATAAGAAAAATGGAATTAAGTTGGCAATCTTGAAAATTCCAAAAAAAAATCACGTCGACAAGTCATGTGCTGAGTTGCCCCTGAATCCAAGATCCACGCATCTTCATAATCACTTCTAAGACAGGATGAAAGTTGTAATGCTGACGAGGAAGTAAAAACATATTCTGAGTTATCATCATCTTGATCATTTGCAAATTGAGCTGAGTGCTGATGAAACTTGGGAATTTTATTAAGAGAAGTTCGACAGTCTTCAGCATAATGACCAACTTTGTTACATCTTCGACACACAATTTGACTTAAGTCCCTTCCTCTTCCTGAAGATTATCCTCTGCCTCTGCTTTGACTTCTATTTTGAGGTTGTCCTCTACCTTGATTATTATTTCCTTGTCCTTGAAAATAGCCTCTTCCTTGATTGTTTCCTCTACCTTGAAAATTACTCTTGCCTGAACTGTTGCCTCTATTAAATTTGTTTCCTTTGCTTTGGCTTCGACCTCAACTTTGTACAATATTTGCTGCTTGATTCTGATTGAAATTCCCTCTGCCTCTGTTTTTAGAACTGTCAGTTGATGTTTTACTAGTGTTGGCCTCTGTGAAAAAGACATCTTCACCAACTTTCTTTTTCTTCCCAAAGGTTTTATCATGTTGGGTAAACATTTTGCAGAGCTCATCAAATTTAGTTTCTCTAACTTTCCAGTTAATTGTAGAGTCTCCAAAAAATGTGTGTAGAAAGAAGGAAGTCCGGCAATTAAAATTATGACCATAAAACTATCATCTATTGCTGGAAAACCAACATTAATGATTTCCTGCCTAATATTCTTAAGTCTTGGGATATATTCAAGAACATCACCTCTTTCAGTCAATTTTTGTTGCAACAATTTTAATTGTAGATCAAATTTCTTTGATTCAGGCTGAGTATCAAAGAGGTCTTTAAAAGTTCTCAAAGCAGACCATGCATCTGTAGCATTTTCTATATGGACATACATTTCATCATTGACAGAAAATTTAATGATTCCTAATGCTTTGGCATTCTTAACTTCCCATTTTGCTAATGTAGCTGCATCTGTGGGTTTATTTAGCTTAATATCACCATCACATATTTCATGCCACAATTCATTATAAATGAGAGTGCTTTCGATGAGGCGTTGCCATGTTTTATAGGATTTTGTACCTTCAAGTTTGTCAGAATCAAAAAACAAATTAATCAACTTTGACATTGTAGCGTTGAAGCTTCGCACCAAGAATTAGAGAAAAAAAAAATGTCAAGATGGGCAACACAACATGCAACACACTACGCAAAAAAAAAAGATCTATCGGGGCTTGGCCTTAACCCTTGTATAGTCGTTGAAACAAGAGAAAAATGACTGAGCTTTGCACTTGGCTCTAGTCAATTTCTCAAATATTTACAAGGTAACTTTCAAAATTTGACTTTTACAACGATGCTCTTGCAAAACTTGGTTAAAAAAAAAAAAAAATTACCCCCCCAAAGTAAAATTACTTTGAGTTACAATGTCACACTTATTTCTCCAGAAACAAATTACGAAGAAAAATATCCTTATCACTCCAAAAAATTACAAATAACCTTATTACTCCACAAATATTACAAAATCCTTATTACTCCAATAAAACATTACATAAAAAAAATATATGCTTTATCTCTCCAAAATAAAATATGCTTATCTCTCCAAATATTTACAAAATTAAAAATATTCCTTATCTCTCCAGCAAAGACTTTTCAGATTCACCTTTCAAAAAAAATTTGTCAAATGCTGCATCTTTTTATTTGTCAAACGCTGGCTAGTTGGCGCTGGCTGGTTGGCTCTCATGCTGGCTGGCTGATCATCAAATTCAGACGTTATGCTCTGACCTCATTAATCTTTCAATTAGCACACTTGTGTGTTCCTCACTGCCCTAACATTGACAGCAAAAAGAACACTAAACGTAAATCAAAGAAAGCAAATTTTAGGCTTTCTAAATACATTTGCATATTAAGAAATAGCTTTTAACTAATTGTGCCAGGGAGGTTAAGAGTATCATTCAGTGTTTTGAAAATAACAATTCTAGAATTGCAGATATCATTTTAATTTTACAGTTCCCAAACCGAAACAAGCATGAACAGAGTTTACAAAAGAGAGGGTCAGTTCCTTGTAATTTCAACACAACTCGAGAGAATCAAAACGCCAAACCTTGAACCATTTGCATCGGGCTATAAAACACTAAGCCAGAGTGTTATCTTCAGAACTTCAGAAATCTGGAGTACAATAGTCTTATTGAGTACGAGTCCTTCTTGCCCCTACAGATCTCACATGATAGAAATAAGGGTGGGCCATTGCTTCTTTTGCAGTTGGCATTTCCTGGTGATCATATCTAAGCAAATTGTCCAGAAAATCAACTGCCTCTGAAACAACTAGACGCTTATTGTCAACATTTATGAATTTTGACCAAGGTTTTCTGCTATGCCTTCCAACAAGTGCCTCATTTCTTCAACGCTTGGATTAACATATCAAACTTTCAATATTACACTTAATAAAAAATAAATACCATCCAACTTTGCATTAAATTCCAGCGTGGGCGTATGTTCCAGCATCAAAGGGTTAACAAAATCAATTTGCAGATTAAAAATCTAAAATCAATAAGTTTTTTTTTTTTTTTAGGACAAAACTGAACAATTTCATACCAATCATTTGCTGATCAATTCAATGGAGTTTTCCAAAAACTTGTAGAGCTGGAATCTCCTCCTCACATCCACTGCAACATTACTGGAGCTCTGATACCACAATAATGGCAGAAGTGCCCTTAGACACGTAATTTTATTAATCAGGAAAAAACAATTACATATTTGATTTTGCAAGAGTTTACACCCCAACAACCAAACCCTCTTACAATGAGCTATTTATAAGCTCAATGTCCTAACTACCTCTAATTATGGATCACTTATTAAATAACAAGTGTCCACTTACAATAAATGCTATTCAAAACAATTAGCTAACAAATCTCCTAAAATAAAGCCTAAGATATGACACATTTGAAGAGTCATATCTTGTTACAACAATATACTAATTCTAAATGACTCCATTAAATAATTAAATATTCTAGAATAATAATTATTAATTTAATATTTTAAATTAATAATTATTTTATTCCAACTTTATAACCTACGATAATATTTTATTTTTGGATAATCTAACACAAAGATGGATTAGAGTATTCTCAATCATTGTTAAAGGAGATCAAGAAGGTAGCATTCCATTACTTCAAAAACCAATTTCAAGAAAGGGAGGAGAACTACATGGCTGAAAAGATGGACCTGGTCGAACTTTTTCCATCGTAGATTAACAACGAAAACACTTCAATGATGGACATTCAAATTTCCAATGAGGAGCTGCTCCAAACCCCCAAGGAGATGGCCAAGGACAAAATTTCAGGGCCGGTTGGCTAGCCTAGTGAATTCTTTCTCCATTTCTTTGACCCGATGGTCCCGGATTTGGTAAAGATGATGGAAACAGTCAAAATTTCCGGCAAATTCCCATGCGCAGTCAATTCAACCTTCCTTACTCTTATTCCTAAGAAATCCAATGCTCTGTCTCTCAATGATTATAGGCTAATTTCATTATGTAATTTTGCATATAAAATGGCGTCGAAGCTTAAACCATGTCAAAAAGATTATCTCCCCCACATATTTCGTCGGAACAACTTGGTTT
This sequence comes from Pinus taeda, assembly GCA_000404065.3. Taxonomy (NCBI): domain Eukaryota; kingdom Viridiplantae; phylum Streptophyta; class Pinopsida; order Pinales; family Pinaceae; genus Pinus; species Pinus taeda. Next base: position 20,728 of record APFE030794208.1, on the reverse strand, counting down.
CTTGTCCAGAGGGAGAATCCAGGATACAATAGCCATTGCTCAAGAAGGCATTCATTTAGTCAAAACAAGAAAACAAAAATCATGTTTCATGAAAATGGATCTCAACTAGCCTTTCAATTATGTAGATTGGGAGTTCCTGACCATGATATTTTTTTTTCAGCAAGAAAAAAAACTATATAGTTGATATTGAATTCATTTAAAACATATATGTACAGCTATGTGATATAGAGCAAGAGATATCTGAAAAGGTAGAAATGAAAGGCGGTATATCCGCATAGAGAGATATGGAGATAGAGCCGAGGCAGATCAGAAAAACATATCGAATTGGTAGCATCAAAAAGTGAAAAACTATATACCAGGCATGGAGAAGTCCTGGATCAGGTGGCAGACATTGTCCACAGTAACCTGCATCCGCCCATAACCATGAGGCAGTGATAAACCCATCTTTGATAAAGCATCCGCTCTCCTATTTTTGTCCCTGACTATATGGGAAATTGAGAAATCTTTGTCGCTGGACCACAATGCTCCAAGTCAATTCAACCATCCGGAGAGATGTATGTTTTTTATAATGTGTTTAGACAGCACATGATCGATGGTGATTTTCCAGTCTCCAAAAATATGAAGCTTTTGAAGACCAAGGAAGGCAGAGACGGAGAGAAGTCCAACCAGGGCCATGATTTCTGCTTTGTTATTAGTTCCCGGACCACCATTCCAATAGATGTCAGTAGACTAACCATCTACAGGGAATATGGAAATACCACAGGCACATGAATTATGTAGAGCAGCACCATCAAAAAAAGCGCAGGGGTATCCATAAAAAATGCAGGGTTGTTTGTTCCTCTCATGTCTGAGGTTCGATTGTTGTCGCTGTTCAAGCTTCTCATATAAGCAGAGAATTGATTCAATGATACTAGAACATGGTTCTTTTTTTGAATCAAAAATCGACCGGTTCCGCCATTTCCATATGGCCCAAATAGTAAGTAATGGGATGGGTCTCCACTTGCTTTGTATTTTTGCTCCATGCTATGAATGCTTCATAGATAGAAGGGGCGCTAACAAATGTGAAACCATAATGAGCAGATAAAGTATGCCAAATCAATTGGACCTGAGGGCATTGTAGAAAAAGATGGAAATTGTCTTCAGAATTTGTTCTGCAAAGGATACAGATGGCAGGACCTTGCCAATTACGCTTCTGGAGATTCAACGAGGTGAGGTTCCTATCGTGAAAAACTAGCCAGGCAAATGTAATGATTTTTAACGGGCATCCTGACTTCTAAAAAACAGGCGGAAAAATGTTACCATATGAGGCCGATTTAGATAATAGAAATTGGAGGTATATGTGCTTTGCTTGAACAGTCAATGAACCACCAGGACCATTCCAAGAAAAACTATCCCTGTCCGACGAGCAGAATAGACTAGACGATTTTATGGAGGTGATTAAGGCGTTCCATTGGGTCTCCAAAGCACCCTGTAATTGCAGCTCTGAGGCTGTTTTCCAGATTGGAATCAGACCGTTCCATTTTTGAATCACGCTGGCCCAATAGAAGTATCCCCTGTAGTGTAAATTTTTCAAGAGCAGCGGAGGAATGTGAATCCTTTCGCCCGCTCTAGCAAAGGTATCAATTCCAATGATGATATTGAAACCGGATTGGAAATTCCAAATTAAGTTTTCTCTGAAGAAAGGATCCAATCTTCGAAATCCTCTCCAAATATATGAACCTGTGGCTGATCCTGTGTTTCGCTGTCTGTACCAATATGTCATGTCTTGATTCTTCATGTATTTAGCTCTTATGGTTTTGCTCCAATAGGATTCACCCATGATTGCATTCCACATAGATTTGCATAATAGCACTCTTCTAAAAGAGTGGAGATCCAGTATACCCCATCCACCGAGTTTTTCTGGTTGTGACAGCTTCGAAAATCTGCACAGATGGTATTTCTTCCTGTCCTTCTGACCACCCCCATATAAAGTTGGCTATCATGTGGTTTAAACATTTGATAATGGAAGATGGGATGTAGAAAAGGAGCGCCCAATAAACCATAATTTGTGCCAAAACAACTTGTGTGAGATGGCGCGGCCTCCCAAGGATAAACACTTGAATTCCCATGTAGATATGCGCTTGTAGAACCGATCCGTAATCCAGGCCCAATCAGCTAGTCTGTAACCCGCAGGTTTCAAATTGAAGCCCATATATTTGAGACCTCTCTTGATAGGAAGAGCTTTGATGTTGAAGAGCTCTGTGAGGAAATAAATAATATCTCCATTTACATTCTCAACATAGAAGAATGATTTAGTATCATTGATGCACAAGCTGGAAGCTTTCTGGAAATTTACCATGATTTCATGGATGCATATCCACGTTGTTCTGCAGAGTAAAGCCGACAGAAGGATATCCTCGACAAAAAGCTTGTGCGACATGTGGATATCCCTGCAAATGGGCAGAGGCTTGATTCTCTCTTGAAGGATAGCTCTCTTAATGTGAAGGCTCAGAGATTCCATTACAAGTATAAAAAGGAGAGGAGGTAGGGAACAACCCTGTCTGAGGCCCCTGGCCGCTTTGAAAAAAGAAGTAGGGACTCCATTAATTAGGACAGCATATCTAACATCGACCACACAGGCCATGATCCATCTGATACATTTAATATTCAGGCCGATTCTAGCCAGCAGACATCGGATAAAACCCCAATTGACATAGTCGTACGCTTTCTTAAGATCAATTTTTAAAAGAGCTGCATCAATTTTTCTGCTATGTATGGAATGTAAGCATTCTTGGGCAAGGCCCACTGAATAGGTTTCAACATAGACATTTCCGATGGATAATGGCTTGCATCAAATCGACATCCATGGCGGTTCTCATCAATGGGGAGATCACTAATTTCTTCAAGATGAAGAAAGGGCTGAGACAAGGATGTGCTCTGTCTCCTCTATTATTTATTCTAGTAATGGATGCATTACGCAGGGGATCAACACCATGAAAGAGGCTAGTGCCATAAAAGGATGTGGGATTTCTAGAAACTTCCACTTATCACACCTTTTGTTCATGGATGATATTTTATGTGCAGGAGCGGCAAAAATATCAGAATGGGAAGCATTTCATAAGATTCTTCTGAAATTCGGCAATGCTTTTGGGCTTAACATTAACAAAAACAAATCAAAATTTATTTATGATGATGGTGGATCAATGGAGATAATAGGGATTACATCCATGTTTGAGGTTAAGATCCGCCCATTGACAAATGGCTTCAAATACTTGGGTTGTCATTTGAAGCCTTGCAACTACGAGATTTCATATTGTGATTGGCTTGTGGACAAATTTGAGAGAATGCTACTTCGCTAGGACCATTGAATGGTTAACGCTCAGAGGCGGGGTGGGTTGTCATGATTCAAGTGGTTTTCCAGAGTATTCCAGTATATTGGATGCATATTTTTCACATCCCTCAAACTATAATGAAGAATATTAAATCTATTGTGGCCAATTTCCTATGGTCAGGATTAGGCTATAAGAGAAAGATCCCTCTCGCAGGTCTAAAATTGATCTCCAGATCGATAGAGAATGGAGGTTAGGGCATTCTAAATTTTAGAAACTTTAAGCTAGCCCTTTTGACTGCCAATCTATGGCGTATTTTTGGAGAAAAAGGGCTATGGAAAAATATTATGATAGCAAAACATATACCCTGTTGTGGACTGGATGAATGGATCCGCAATGGTGTTCCATCTAAATTATGTATGTCTGCAACGTAAGAGGCCTTCAGTGTGCAATCCCTTGGCTTTGCAGCAATCTCTGTTGGGCTGTTGGCAACAATTTGTAGGTCAATGTGGGGTTGGATTCCATTAAAGGCATGCCTGGAAGTCATCATCTCTTATTCCCCATCGTCATCGCTCTAAATCAACAGGGAATCTCCACCTTAGGCAACATTTGGAGGGGCCCTTCATTGCCCCTGTCATCTCCCAATTGGCCACATGTCCGCAAAATTGGCATTCTGACCTTTCTGGAGGCAGAGTGGGAAGTATACCGCAACAATCTCTGCCAGGTCCATATCACGTTGTCTACACTTCTAGACAATCTGGTTTAGGGCGGTCATTTATTTGATGGCAGAATAGCTGCCTCTGATTTTATGCATTACGGTTAATTTTGCACAATCATATTTTAACCTGGGATACTCTGTTGAAGAAGGGTTTTGTGGGCCCTGGAAGATGCTCATTCTACAAATCTGATTTGGAAGATTGTTAACATTTCTTCATTCTCTGCCCTTTCGCTCAAGACATCTGGATGAAGGTGTCCTCTCTGTTGGGGACTTAGATCATTGGTGATAGGTCCTCTATTGCTGATTAGAGTGTTTCTTGGGGTAATCAATCAAAAGAACTTCGGATTGTCTCTCTTTACGTCTTAGTGTTTCTTGGGGTAATCAATCAAAAGAACTTCGTACTATCTCTCTTTACGTCTTTTTGGGACATATGGCGCTCTCGGAATGAGAATATCTTTGAAAAGACTACTCCCTATTTCAATTTGACAATGCTCTGGATTGTTGCACACTTTCAAGAGATTGGTCCTTGGTGCCCCAAAGTTTCCACTCGGACAATCTCTCTAGTTGAGTTGTCTAACATTTCCCAATTTTCTATTCAATGAGGTTTCTTCTGGTGGGCGTTGTGGTTGTGGTGTCTCCTTTCATATTAACTTAGATTTGTCCTATCACTTCAGATGGTTTGTCGGCCTTGGGGACAATTGTAGGGAATAATTGTTGGCCTTATGAGGTGTTTTACAGGTCGCTCAGTGGCTCAACGTGGACAACATTATGGTTATTTGGGATTCCCTCTTAACGATCAGATAGATTTAAGATTGCATTGCCTTACATGTTCTTTCTCTTTTCAACTGGATGCAATGGATTTCGGGCATTAAGTACCTCTTCTCAGAGATTTCTTTCCAACATGTTTTCAGGGAACATAATAAGCAGACGCACTATCTAAGCGAGCTCTGTCTCTTCTACCAGGGCATATGCATTATGAGCTGTTTTCCGAAGGGATTTCCCATAGTCATGGCTCTTTTGATTTTTATTAAGTCTCTCTGCTTTTTATGGTTTCTTTTTAGCTTTATGGGACCATGTTGCTACTTCTGATTCCTTGGTTCGGTTTCATATCCACTCTGTGTCTGAATCATTATGTCATATCTCTTAGAACTTTGTTCTTTTGTTTCCTTGTTCTTCCATTTTCTGTAACTTTTTGGTGCCACAAGGTGATAATCTTGACAATCAATGGTGGTATAGATTTACTTAAATTATAGATCATTATATTCTTGATCTAAATTGATGGCAATATAAAACATTTTCCCAATAAATATGTTCTGTTTTTTTCTAACAAAACAAACTAGAATCATACATCATAAACTCCATTCAGATAAAACAGAACAACAACCACTTAACAGAAAAAGCTGAACTAACCAAAAAAAATATTAATCTGTTGTTTATTACATAAGCAGAGCATAATAAACTCCAAAAAAGCCCACCATTAAAGATAAGTGGTTAAGTGGTTGGAAGTATTAAGTGATTGATTAATAGACCTTAACTTCAAGTATAACAACAATAATTTAGATTTTAAATTAGCCCCCTTTCCTGGATTATATGCTCTGTATTAAGAAAGAGAGAGAAAACACAAAACTGAGAGTATAGAATATGATGAAATCAATGTTATGAATTGACTGCAAATCATAATTTACAAAATTGTTATACAAGCGGGCACTAAAATGGAGCCTTCTAATAGTTTAGATGAAAAAGTATCATCGTGGAAGCCAGAGGTAAGGTATTAGATCCACTATCCCTCAATGAAAATGATGAGAATCAATGGAGAAAATAAGTGAGCAGCAATGCAGCGACTATGAGAACGTAAGCAATTCCTTGATCAATCGCCATTCCTGCATAACAACAACAGATCAACATTAAACAATCAAAACAAGTAGGTATGCGATTTACGGAAAGAAAACAATAATTAATATTAATCAGAACAAGTGATGATAAACTAAGTGGGACACGCATTCTCGCGGCTGTGGTCTACCGAGAGGTTTGGTCTTCACCGGTCTAGCCGTCCAATCCCCGACAGGGCTATGTATATCTTAAATTTCACCCAAAGAAAACCATCGGTGATTTCCACTTACCGTTGCTGATGGGAGCTGGAGCAAGCGCCAAGATATCCTGAGCCTTCCCTCCAACTATGGCGGCGGCCATGAAAATCAAAGTAAAAATAACTGCAGTCAAACGTGCTAAAGCTGTACCCTCCATTTTATCCTACAGATTTGAGGTTACAGTGAATGCAATGAACTACTTGAGCCTACAGATTTGAAGTTACAGTGAATGCAATGAACTACTTGAGCAGCTGCGGTTATCGCTGTGCAGTTGACAAGAAGGATATAACTAAAGGAATCCCCAATGAGCACAGAAGAATGAGCAAGAGGAAGAGCACTGCTTGGGACACAAATGAGAAATGGCCGGGTGTGCTCTGCTTAAATAAGATGAAGACGAGTTAAAAAAAGAAGAAAGAAATTGGAGTAGCGTGGAAGGAGAGCCCGCGAAAAAAGGTTCGCAGGGACCCACACGACCTTTCTTCCGTGTGGAGACTGACTTGACTGAGAAAATATGGGTAGAAAACTTTCCAAGTCATGGGTGGGCGAGACTAATATTCATTTGTGTCCCAAGCATAACGACCATATCACTCGTTTCTTGAATCACAGGGTAAAAGCACCCGGAGCGAAGGTTCGTTAATGGTTGTAGCTGGACAGCGAACGGAGATATAACGTGTTTACTTCTTCTTCAACTCCGACTTAATGGTTGGGTCCCGCGTAAACAAATTTCAACTTAATTTTAATTTTAATTTAGTTTCTAATTTAATAGGTATTTATTAAATTCTGATGGAAGGCATGATTTTATTTTTAAATAAAAATATTACTTAAGTAATTGTTAAAATTTAATAATTTAAAATAAAATTATACAATCAAAATGATTATATTTATTTAATTATTATTATTTTAATATATAATTTTATTATTATATTTATAAATGATTAAACTGTAAAAGAAAAAATTAAATTGTAATGATGAGTTAGTTATATATATATATATATATATATATAATTTGGATTAAATAACTGGAGACATATCTATAAGTGGGGTGCAAATTAAAGGGTTGTTTATTTTTAAAATTTTATTATAAGTAGCTATGATTTTGTAAGGGATTTAAATTTGAGTGTGGAGAGTATAAGATCAATCATCTCAATTTGGGATGAAGGCTAGATATCACTAAAAACGTGTACATGATTTTATTGGAGGTAGCCCCGTGAATGATCATGAGGGATACTAGCTTTTTTCCTAACACTAAGTTGAAACCACCTTTTGGTCTTGAGATCACACTTAAAGTTGCTTTTGATTAATTAAATTCTCATCTTCTTTAAATATAAAGGTTACAACCAAAAAACGTTTAACAAAAATAAAATTTTATGATTATTTCAAGCATAATATAAAGGTAACAACCTAAACCCTAGAAGGGGATGACAAATATGAGAGGGGTTTTTTATAGCCCTAGAGAGAATCTAATATGCAACTATCCACAGTTTTGGAAGTAAGACCAATAACTAGGCTAAAGCTTATGCTTTGCTCCAAGGCCTTTCACTCACAACAAATCTCAACATTTCTAGATTAAATGTCATAAGAGGCTCTAGTGTAGTAATCAAGCTAATGTGTAAGGGGAGCTCTCCTATTCTTATTGAAATCAAATCCCTCACAAAAAATACTTGAGTCTATCCAATGACTTCAAGTGCTTCAACACAATAATGAACATGAAAACCACTTTGCAAATCAAGCCAACTTTGAAAAATTTGAGAACTTGTAATTAATCACCAACCAAATTTTCAAAAAATCCCATAGTTTGCATTAAATCAAGGTTCAACCAATACATGGAGTGTCACATGTCAAACAAATCCAACGTCAAATGACATCGAATGATAAGACACTGCCTTATGGCACTCGCTTTCATCCCATTCAACAACTTCTTGTTATGATGGCTTATTTGTATGATGGTTTAATGAAGCACAATGTTGGTGGGATTGTTATCTTGAAGGATATGATCTCTTCCTCATTTCATCCGAGCCCTCTGAGCTTATCATCTATGAATCTCAAGACACTTTAGTGGCAAGGCAAATGATGTCGGTATAGTGGTTCTAAAATTGGCATTGTTTTTTATCCCTTGCTCCAACTGCTAAATCTACAATCTTTGCATAATGGAGGAATATGTCCCACATATTTTGGTTGGTGGTATATGTTATACTTCTAGGCTAAGGGCATGGATTATATAGAGTTGTGTGCTACTCACAATGTGTTGAGAGACCACGTAGACTCCATTAGTAATCTTGGTATAGTGGTGATCTCACTTTGGCAGCATATTAAGAATTGGAAAGGAGCTCGAAATCACAAATGGAAGTAATTATGAGTATATTGGTATATCAACAAAAGAAACTCAACACTTTGGGGAATTCACTCAATGAGCCTTATAGGCGCACTATTGTTGGTCATGGAATTGGCTCCTCGACACACCATCACCATCATGCATAAGTCTCCTTCACCTTTGAGAATTTTGTTCTCCCTGCACCAAATGCCCAAGTTCAATCTGTTTCACCCAACACCCAAGATGATAAATAATAAGCATAATAACATTCCCCTTATGAATTTTGTAATATATAGTTTTTTTTCTTTATTCATTCTTTCTTTATATATTAAGAGAATCAACAGAGTTGTTTCCTATCACCGAGGAGGCTTAAGGTTGAGTCAAAAACACCACCCCTGTACTCTTGAGCCTAACACAACTACCTATAACTAGGGAAAATTTTAAGAACCCCCCCTAAATTTATAAGTATAATAAATGGGCGAATCTCCATGGTATATTGGGCAAATGAAGGCGATTTTATCAATTAATATAAATAATGTATAGTAAAATTTTTTTTGGCCAATTTCCCTTCTCACTAGGCCATGCGAATATTTTAACTCAAGTTAAAAATCTTGTAAGATCTTGGTATTACCATGGGTTATCATAAACTTGGAGCTTAAAAATTACTATTAGTAATTTATAAATATTAATAAAATTAATAGTTGATTTTTATTTTATTTTTTATTTTAACCAAGCTAAAATGTTTTACATACATTAAATTACAACATCCATTTTTACTTTGATCCACCAAGCCCCGAAAGGGATCAAATATTTTTTCACTCTATGCTAGTTTGCATATCACGATATTTGATACCTTTCGGGGGTTAGTAGATCCAGAGTAAAATGGATCTATGCTGGTTTAATTCCCCCATTTAAATAGGCTACATTCCAGGTGAATACCATGGGTCAATACCATGTGCCATTTTGGTCAATACCATGGGTCAATACCATGTGCCGTTTCTATTTTTATTAATACTAATATTAGGGTTAATAATGTTTTTTTGCATGGTATTAATAACAATCTAGTCCATGGTATTTGTCCCATAGGTTTCACCTAAATATAATGAATTTTTTTGAGTGTTCGTAAATATAAGGTGACTTATGGAGTAAATATAAAAAAATGTTTTATTTGTTTACCATACCTCTCATTTATTTATATTTGTATTATTTTACCATACCTCTTTTACAAATATGGTATTTGGCCCATAGGATTCACTTAAATAAAACATGTTTCTTGAGCTTTCATAAATAAAACGAGGGTTATGGACTAAATATAAAAGAGGTTTTATTTATTTACCATACGTCTAGTTTATTTATATTTTTATTTATTTACCATACCTCCACTTTACTTATATTTTTATTTGTTTACACCCTTGTAAGTATATAAGGTGACTTATGGAGTTAATATAAAAAATGTTTTATTTATTTACCATACTTCTCATTTATTTATATTTTTATTAATTTACGATACCTCTTTTATAATAATGGTATTTGGGCCATCAGATTCACTTAAATAAAACATATTCTTGAAAATGGGCGAATGGATTCACTTAAATAAAACCTATTCTTGAAAATGGGCGAATGGAAGGTTGTAACTCCTAATTTCAAGGTCTAAATTTACCTTTTTTACCCCCTCCCTTAAAATAAGGTGGGCTATTTGAGGTGATTTGTAAAAAATGTACTATGATACAAAATATCGCCCACTAAAAATTTAAAACCCCTTAATTTCGCCAAAGGGCGAACATTCGCCCCTAAAATTATCCTTGCTCTAGTTGGACAGCCGAGCCCCTAAAATCAAGGGCACTCGGTGGCTCATCATTTTTTTGTATAAATTTGAAGGCCTTAGCCTTAGATGGTTGTTGAAACTCCCGTATTATCATTGTAATTTCGGAGCACAGTTTAGTTTTGTTCCTTTTTGTAAGCCAATTCGGAATGACACCAGTTTTATGAATAAAGAAGGCAGTTTGTGATCTATTTCTGAGTTTTCTTATGAGACTATAGCTCTCAGGTTAGGGCCCAACCTGAGAGCCATAGATCCCCTCTGTTGTAGTGTTGTTTCCATTTTATTTCCAGCACTTTAAGTTTCGTTTACACATGCAATTCGAATGACAGTTTGATTTTCTTATGAGTAAGATAGATTTTGCTTATGGTACAATTGATTCCACTTGCTTAGCATAGCAGAGGATATATAACATCCATTGGAGCTCCAACAAAAACGATTGTTAAGGCTCACTGCCATCTCTCTTGAAGATTGGGGTGCAGTCCATAACTAGCCACCAGAAACACGCATTGCTTACTTGATGATTGCTGCAATACAGTCTTGGTCTTGATTAGATGCTTCCTTGTCAGTCACACCTGCACACACACTTTCATCATAGCCTCATACACATTTCTCCTCGCGTTTTGGATTGCTATTCATTGAATTCTCAGCAATAAGTAATTCAGGTTGATGTATTTTCGGTTTGGTGACATTCATAATCATTTGTTTCATTTACACTCCTCTTTCTCGCTCCAATACCATTACCTCCATCTTGATCACGCATGCAATCATATCTCCTTGGCCCTCACTTCGTTCGGTCCTCTCCTAAAGTCTCTCATTCCTCACGTAGCTTCATTCCTTGACCTCTCATCGACATCACTTCAACATACTCCCTACACCCGTTTCCCATCTCATCCTTCCACTTCTGAGCCATCACCAGCCTGATACCTACCTTACATATCTCTTCTTATCATTCCATCACTCCTCCATCACTTCAATCCT
>APFE030794205.1:0-12078 GCA_000404065.3 Pinus taeda | reverse complement strand
CATACATCCTGTATAAACCCGAGCTTCCAGAGGAAAAGCCACCTCAACCCTCATCAATATAATCAGGCTTTACCGCAATCCTCACATGATCATTAGGCCCTAAAAAATCATGGATGCCTCCAGATCTCTCCACCAAAACCGTGAGGAATTTGTCTATCTCAACCTCTTGGCTTTATCATGCATCCCACCATTACTTTTCAAGGGATTTCTACGATTATGAGGTCTTCACCCTCTAGGATTTATTGTGTATCCTGCCATTATAAGTTCGAGGGATTCCTAGGCCCAATCAAGGGTATTCACCTCTGAGGTGTATCATGTATCACTCCATTCACCTACCGAGGATTCTTAGGCTCAATCAAGGGTATTCACCTTTGAGCTTTACCGTGTATCCTTCCATTCACTAGTCAAGGATTCTTGGACCCAATTAGCATGTTCACATCCATGCTCTACCATGTATCCCATCTTGGGGTTACTAGGCCTTATGAATAATATTTAGACCACCCCACTAAGCTTTGAATCCATCTAGCAATCCAACTCAACCCAAACAATAGAACCCCATCACAATATGGCTATCTGGAAATGTGAAGGAAATGTTAAAGAACACTATAACACTTGGAAGGACCCATCCCAATGGTAGCAAGTTAACCAAAAACACACATGCATTTGCCATGAATGCCAAAACTTGCAAGGAAACCACAGATACAAATCAATACCTACAAGTAGTCCTATTGTACTTGATTATACTCCTCCTTTCTTGATTTTTTTCTTCCTCGTTCCTTATTTGCTCTTCTTTTTCCTTCTTTTCTCCAATGCTAGAGTGTTCCAAGAATGCTCTAAATTTCTAAGAGTGAGAGAGAGAGAGAGAATAGAGAGAGAGATATCCAAAATTGAACTGACAAAAGGGTACCAATTGATCCTCAGAAGCCATTTTATTAATGAGGCCTCTAATTTCTTCAATTTTCCATTATTTTCATTCATTTTCCTCCTCATATGCAACCTGTGACATTTTGCCTTCCCTTTCACCTAATTTCCATTATTTTCATAAATAAATTGCCAATTAGTTCCTCATGCCTTTATAAAGCCTTTGCCTTTGCCTTTTCTCATTTCCCTTGGCCATAATAAACCAAATAAACACCCACACTAGGATGTTTTGCCCAAAATAGCTCGGAATAAGTGTCCCATGAACTTGGTTCTTATTTTTCATTAATTAACTTTATCTATCTGGAATTTTGACCAGGGTTGTTACAAAAATAATTAAATTCTTTATTTGACATCTATGAATTAAAATATTTATACTTATCAAAGTGTATGTTAGATTTCCATGTTTTTGTTATTCTTGCAAGACATTCTTTCGAAGCCTACATTGTTTCAAAAAGAACCATTTTAGAGTCTCACTTTTAGGAATGTATTCATAATGTTGTCAATGTTCTCTTCCAAAAATACTTTCTTTCAAGACAACCCTTATTTTTTCTTTGATAGATATTCAACCCTCAAACAAAGTGAGCTTCTAGGGGACAAAAAGAGTCAATCTTTACCTTCAAACTGAAATTTTTTGGAAATTAATTATAAAAAATACATTTAATATAAAAATTACATCAATAATACATTACAAAGAAAGGGATCTATAAATCTGTCAATGAAACTATTTATTAGCTCGACATTGACTCTTACAAGTATCTATTTTATGTAGAGAAATACTCAAGGTTGCCAAGGGTATGTAAAAACAATTGTAGTCCATTTGAGAATACACAAGGAGGAGTAAGAATTTTGATTCTATAGTCATGCCTCAAGAGAAATTCTTCCTCTACTATTAAAGTTGACATCTCTAATAAAAAAAAAAAAATTGCCTTTTTGCTGCCAATAATAGTATTTGCTTCTCATTATTTCATAGATAAAGAAGACTAACTATTTTCAAAATTAATTTTATAGATAGTTATAATATACCTAATTACATACATAATATATATAATTTAAAAATATTATGTAAATTTTACAAGTATCGTTAGTTTACTTTTTATGAATTTATTATTATATTATGTATTTTATACTTACCTTTTTAAAATGAAAAAATATCAATATATAAGTTGTAAAGTGTTCCTTTGGGAAGAAATCCCCTCCATGACACTATGTGATTTTGTGAGCCATCAATGTTGTGTTTTATACAATAAAAACATTTTCAGCTTTTGGATCTATGGAAGGTAGTTACATTCATTAATAGGTACTCTACCTTAACTAACTTACTCATCCTTAATTTTTAATTTTTGGTTGTTGCATTCTGATGGAATTCTGGTTGATTATCTTCCCATCACTCCTATGGTACCCTGTGTGCCCAACCCACACAACCTCGCTAATTCTGTCAACGTTACCTTAAACCCATATGCAACCCCACTGTCTCTGGACCTTCGCTTAAACCCACACATCCTCACTGCTACTCTTGACCTTCTGTAAGTGAGCAAAGATATTCTTTGTGCAAGAAAATATAGGTTTGCAACATAGACATTTAAATTAAATGGTGGATGATATATAAAAAGAAATGTAAAAGTGTTGAGCAGGGGCTGCCATTTATAAACCTTGGCATGAATTTTGATGGAGGCATTAAAATTCTATTGCTACAAAATGAATGTGCTTTCCATGGAATAGGTATTTTTTGTCGTTTTTCATTGGATCTGATAGACTTCCTCTCAAATATATAGTAATAGGTATTTTTATTTTGTTCAATATTTGTTTTAGGTACTCTTGAGTGCATTGACAAACTGGCTGTTAGATCAAGAATGGTTGCATTGTTTCCAAACCAGCTACAACATCGAATGGTAAATTGGTATCTTAAAACCTTATAATGGGCATCTTAGATTAGATATCATGGGTTACGTTTTCATAGAGTAATGCATCAAAATACTAGGCCCTAGAATGAAAACTCCAAACCAATAGGGATTTATATCCAACATCAACAATATGAGGGCATTAAGAGACATTTTTAATCTTATGGGAGCTCTGAATACTCATGCAATATAAAAGAATATGGGTTCATGAAGAATTTTTTTCAATTTTATTAATTCCTTATAACTACTCAGAGGGATTTGTTCTAAGGGTTGACATAGTCCGAGGAAACAAATGAAGGTGTAGTCAAAAGGAAGGATAAGAAATGAAAACACATACATGAGATGATACTACAATTTCCATCAACAATGTTAATAGAGATTTAAGTGCATAATATGGGGTATTAAAAACACATAATCAACTCACATCATGGAAATCCAATGGCTATCCTATCCTCAATGAAGGCTTTAGGTATGAAAGAAATAGAGGTTGAAGTCATTGTCGATACATAGTTAATTCAGCTTCCAGTGATGATATGCCATCAAAAAATGGGAAAAATCAACAATATGGAGCAATGAGAGGGAGAGGAAGGAGGAATTTTTAGAGAAATAATTAGAGTAGAGGTTACTACAATGAGAGGAACCAAAAGATCTTATCCTCATCAAAATTACACTACAAAAGAGGGCATATTTCAATGAAGGAATGTCAATGAGGTATGCATCCTCAGATAGAGCACTACAAATTATGATTTTAGTGGAAAGCGTTCTACAAGTAAGGGATTCATTGGTCAACCCAATAATGGAAATCACCCACCCACAAAAACGAAAAAAAAATATCTGAAGCAGATGGATTTGAGGGGTGCTAAGAACAAATGCAATGTTAGTACATTAGTCATCCTACCATATTAATCATGTTTATCAACAAGTGGTCTCAATTTTCTTGGTGGGAAACCAAATATTTTTTACCATATACCTATAGAATAACTTGTTTAAAACTCAAAAATTGTTAACAACTAAAGCATAATTAAAGTATCTACTACATAATTAAAAAACAAAAACTCTCAGCAAACATTTCAAAATCTAGGAATTAAAAGAGGTAGTAGGCATGGTATCCTTAGTAGTGGATGTTTACGGAGTTGAAGTAGTAGTAAAAGATGAAATGTGGCAATAAAATTTAGCTAGCCAAGTGTCCCTTCTCTAAAGAGAGATCCACTAGTTTATATGGATACGTTTGACATCCCTAAGACTTGCAAATGATTATATCTTTTCGCCTACTTTTCAGTAAGGACCATTCCCAATAGGCTTTTTATTTTTAGTATTTTGATAAGGTTGTTCGGTTTGGAGCCTGATTATCTCCTTTATTCAGAGGTATTGCCACATTAGACCCCAGTTTGTAATGTGGCAACAACACTTCCCATAAATCTACACCGTCATGGGGGAATTCGGGGCAATGCCCCCAAAGCTAAAAATATATGTAAAATTTCCTTGTAAAATGTTGCAATTCCGTAGTCAATCTGGATCATTCATTAGGTAGAGATCTGAAAGTAGAATTTATGTTTAATTTAGGGTTTTTTTTCCTAGAAGGAAACCCCTCACCATATATGAAGGAATTTTATTGTATATAGGCAAATTTGTATTCTAAGTGAGAAAGAGAGAGGAGATTGTGTGAGAGCGAAGAGGGAATTACAACATATTTACTGTAGGTTGTATCTCTTTAGTTTGTTGGATAATATAAAAGGAATGGCTGGCTGTTTCTCCATGGATGTAGCCCAAATTGGGTGAACCACATAAATCTGTGTCTCTCTTGTTTTATGTGCTTTATGTGTTTATATTTTTGCAATATATTTTATGTGTTCCATTGCTCTGTGATATAATTATCTAACAACTCGTAGAAGATCCGAAGGTTTATTTGGATGATAAACTCATAGGAGAGAAGGGTTCTTGGTTCAAGTGGGAGAAATGGCATAAGATGGTAGGTTTAGGGTAAATTAACGATCAAAACTACCAGCTATCGAAGATGCAGATCAAATATTATCTGTATCAAAAAGATTTGTACCCACCTTTGAGTGGAAAGACAAAGAAGCTGACGAGTATAACAGACATAGAATGGGATATTCTCAACAGAAAGGCACTTGGAACAATACGGTTCTACCTAGTGATGTCGATAGCCTTTAATATTTTAAAGGAAATGACAAGAGAGGGTTTAATGTCGACATTGACCAAACTATATGAAAAGCCCTCAGCCTCAAATAAGGTATTCCTTATGAAGCATTTATTTAATATGAAGATGTCAATAGGTGGATTTTTTTTTTATCATGTAAATGAATATAATATAATTACCAGTCAGTTAAGTTCTGTAGGGGTAACTTGTGATGATGAAGTTAGGGCTCTGTTATTTTTTTGCTCATTGCAAGAAAGTTGGAATGGTTTAGTTATGGCCATTAGTAACTTTGTCTCTAGATCTAGTACTTAAAAGTTTGATGATGTTTTCCCTGCAATCCTTAGCGAGGAAATGCAACATAAAAGCTTCAGTGAGACATCAAGTGATTCTTTGACTGTAGAGACTAGGGGAAGAAAAATGGAAAGAGGAAAGAGCCCGGGATATCGTAATAAGTCAAGGAAAGGCAGATCCAAATCGAGATTGGGGTTAGTGTGACGGAAATGCAGTAAGAAAGGGCACATGAATAAATACTGCAAGTCTCGTAAGGGAAAAGAAGTAGACGCGCAGCAAGAAAAAAATCATGAAGCGAATGTTACAGGTGATGTGTTGCAAGATGTTTTGATTCTCTCATTAGAAACTATTATTGATTCCTGGGTGGTAGATTCAGGGGCCTCATTCCGTGCCACACCATATAGGAAGCATTTTCATGATTATGTTCAAGGAGATTTTGGACAGGTTTGATTGGGTGATGATAAACCCTGTAAAATCATTGGAATGGATACATTTTTCATAAAATAATAGAATGGAAATAAAAGGCTATTGAAGGAGGTAAGGCATGTTCCATATCTAAAGAAAAATCTAATTTCAATAGGGTAGTTGGGAGGTGAAGGTTGTGTGACTACTTTTATATATAAAACCTAGAAGGGCACTAAAGGAGCCCTGGTAATAGAAAAAGGATAAAAGGTTGGTACATTGTATTTATGCAATGGTATTTCTAATTATGTTAATTCTTTACCCTCTACAACAGAAGATACAACATTGTGGCATCATAGACTTGGGCACATGAGTGAGAAGGGGATGCATATTCTTCACTCAAAAACTTTGTTGCCAAGTTTGAATCATGTTGATTTAAATTATATGAGAATTGTGTTTATGGAAAACAGAAGAGAGTCATATTCCTTAGAGTTGGGAAATAAAAAAAGAGTGAAAAGTTAGAGCTTGTGCATACAAATGTATGGGGATCTGCTCAAGTATCATCTTTCGATGGTTGTTGTTATTCTGTTACTTTTATTGATGATGCAACCAGAAAAACTTGGATTTATTGTATTCGAAATAAATTTGATGTATTTGATACTTTCAAGAAATGGAAAGCTTTGGTTGAAATTGAGACAAGAAAAAGGTTGAAGTGTCTCAAATCAGATAATGGAGGTGAGTATTGCAGCAAAGACTTTGATAGGTACCGTTTCGAGAATCGAATTCGCAGAGAGAAGATAGTTCCAGGAACACCACAAGAAAATGGTGTGTCAGAAAGGATGAACAGGACAATCATGGAGTGTGCAAGCTGCATGAGATTGGATGTAGGATTTCCTTTAAAATTTTGGGTACATGTTGTAGATATTGTTCTTTATATAATAAATGGAGGGCCTTGAAGTTCCTTGGATGGTGGTATTCCAGAGGAGGCATGGACAGGTAAAAAGGTAAACTTCTCATTTCTAAAGACTTTTTGTTGTGAAGCCTTCGTCCACATTAATAAAGAAAATATAACAAAGCTTGAGGAAAAATCAAAGAAATGTACCTTTATTGGATATGGTCTTAGTGATTTTGGTTATTGCTTTTATGATTAAGAAAAGAAAAAATCATTAGGAGAAGAGATGTCATATTCAATGAAAAGGTTTTGTATAAGGATCTGATGCAGGAAAAGAAATAGGAAAAAGAAAACAGAAAATACATGGTTCTTGATGAGATCACAGAAAAAGTGAAGGTTCCTGAAAATCATAATGATCAACAACTAGAACAACAACAACAACAACAACGTCGAATGCCTGAAAGTAGTGTTAGAAGATCTACGAGGATAAGTAGACCCCTTGAACGATCTCTCCTTCATTATATTATGTATTGTTGACTGATTTTGGTGAACCAGAATCTTATGAAGAAGTAGTGCAAGTAGAAACCAAGAAGAAGTGGGAGCAAGTCATCCAAGAACAGGTGGAATCCTTAGCACATAGCTAGACTTGGGACTTAGTTAGGTTGCCTACAAGTAAAACAAAATTGTGGAATGAATGGGTTTACTGGTTGAAGGAAGAAGATGGAGGTAGAAAAAGGTATAAAGATAGACTTGTGGTGAAGAGGTTTCCACAGAAAAATGGTACAGACTTTGATGCGATATTTTCTCTTGTTGTTAAAATGACTACAATCAGAACTATTTTAAGTATAGTAGCAACTGAAGATTTGCATCTTGGGCAGTTAGATGTAGAGACAACCTTTGTCCATGGGAATTTGGAGGAAGAGATATATATGCAACAGTCAAAAGGATATGAGATCAAATGGGAGGAGAAACTAGTGTGCAAGTTGAAGAAGAGCTTGTATGACTTAAAACATGCTCCAAGGTAGTGGTATCTAAAATTTGACAGATTTATGTCTGAACAAGGCTATACTAGATGTCACTTTGATCATTGTGTTTATCTCAAAAGGGAAAATGATGGTAGCTCTATTATATTGTTATTGTATGTAGATGGCATGCTTGTTGTAGGTTCTAACATGTAGGAAATAAATGTGCTCAAAAGAAAATTGGTGAACTCATTCGTAATGAAGGATTTGGGTGATGCAAAACAAATCCTTGGTATGATAATAACTAGAGACAAGAAGAATAAAAAATTAACAGTCTCAGAGTGAGTATATAGAAAAGGTGTTGAAAAGATTTAATATGCAGAATGCAAAACCAGTTAGTATACCTTTGGCTATCTATTTCAAACTAAGTAAGGAGGTGTGTCCCAAGAATCAGGAAGAAATGGCTTATATGTATAAATTTCCATATGCATCAGTAGTTGGAAGATTAATGTATGCAGTGGTCTACACAAGGCTTGATATTGCACATGCAGTGGGAGTTGTAAGTGAGTACATGAACAATCCAGGAAAAGAACATTGGATGGTGGTGAAAAAGATTCTCATGGATTTGAGAGGTACCACAAATAAAGCATTATTCTTTGGTGCTTCAAACATTGCTCTATAGGGATATGATGATGCAGATATGGTGGGTGATAGAGATAACAAGAGGAGCACCACATGGTATGTGTTTACTGTAGGTTGAACAATTGCCAGTTGGGTTTCAAAACTACAAAGCGTTGTTGCACTCTCAACAACAGAAGCATAATATGTTGCTTCTACAGAGGCTAGTAAACAAATGATTTGGTTACAAAGGTTTCTAGATGGGTTTTGTAGGAAGTATGAGTTGGGCAGGTTATACAGTGACAACCAGAGTGCAATACATCTTGTAAAGAACTATCCATTTCATTCCAAGGCTAAACATACATAGCTCAAGTACCATTGCATATGGTTAGTGTTGGAAGATGGACAGTTGAAGCTAGAAAAGGTACACACTAGCCAGAATCCTACAGATTTGTTAACAAAAGTTATAACCAGGGACAAACTAAGATTTTATTTAGTTCAATTGGTCATCAAGTGTGATGATGAAGATGAGAAACAACTAGGTCAAAAGTGGAGTCATTTTCCACCAAATGAAGCAGCGGTGGAGTTGCTATAACCAGTCTCCAAGTCGGAGATGGTTGGTTATGGAGCCTGATTATCTCCTTTATTCTGAGGTATCACCGCATTGGACCCTAGTTTGTAATGTGGTTGAAATTCTACCCATAAATGTAAGCCACTAGGGGTTCCAGGGTAGCGACAAAGATGATTATTTAGAGCCCCCCCCCCAGGTGATCCGAATTGGATGCATAAAAGACTGTCAAAAAACCATGACTGTATCAGGTCGGGACAAATATCTAAAGAATTCTAAACCAGTGATCAAAAACACCCCTGAACTAGTGGCAATGGTAGCCAACGTGGAACAACAAGGACCTTGGTCAAAGCGCACTGACCGAGGCCCATGAAGACTGCGCAGGAGGTCAAAGTAGCCCCTCGGAGCCCTAGATCGGGAAAAGGAGGTGGATTTTGATGCGTGATTGGGAAAACATGGATGAAATGGGGGAAGCCCGAGCAAACGGATGCATGGAAAACCAAATAACCATGGGTGGAAAAGCCAAAATTACTAAATGTACAAAGGCAGGACCTGCGCTCTGGAAACCGAAGGTATTGATCGAAGTGCCCTAAAATGGTAAGAGATTTTGGACGAGAGCAGAGTGATTCCACACATCGATCGATGTGTGGTAGGTGAAGGTGAGAGAAAATTACCGTTGATCGTGCATTATCGATCGAGCAGGTCAACCACGCAGGACGTGCGTATGACGTCGGTTGTAGGGGACCTAGATGGAATGACTGAGATCACGCCCAATGGAGGAAGTGGAATCGACGAAGGAAAACATCGTGATTTGTAAGGATTTGGAATCCATTTGACCACCATGGTAGAGGAAAGACTTCATCCATGACATAATTGAAGAAACAAACCAACGAAGCAGGCTTGCGCCATCTAGATGAGGACACGTGGCTACTCCTTGAGTGTTCATGATGATGCCGAACAGGGAACTCCAAGCGCATCTGCAGAAGGTGAA
This sequence comes from Pinus taeda, assembly GCA_000404065.3. Classification (NCBI taxonomy): domain Eukaryota; kingdom Viridiplantae; phylum Streptophyta; class Pinopsida; order Pinales; family Pinaceae; genus Pinus; species Pinus taeda. Next base: position 2,377 of record APFE030794205.1, on the reverse strand, counting down.
TCGAAAGAGTTGGAAGAAGAACCGAACAGGCATGGGAACAAATGTTTAAAATCCATGAACAGAGACAGAATACGAGGGATAGCTTGAGAGACGAAAAAAGACAAAAAGACCAGAACCCCAAGAGGAGGACGGAATACACAGAGGAAGAAGACAGTGAAGCAAAAGCAGAAAGAGACAAAGGGCCGAGCTGACCAACGGTAGCATCGAGCACCAGAGCTTGAGAGATTCAAGCCATCCCATAGAGGAATTTGTCCGAATTGAGCACCACATTTGGCTCTTTCCACTATAGACCAGAAGGTCACAGAGCTAGTAGTAAGAAGAAGAGTTTGTGTATTCTAGTGGCTTGGGGAATCCAAGAACCACCCTGCCAAGCAAATCTGCTTCAGGAGAAATCACATTGAGTCCCTGCATTATAATTCTCTGCTTAAAGACACAATAAAAAAAGGCCCCCACTAAAAGCTAGACCAGAGATGTACCTCTGGAGGATAGGGTGAACTCCTTATCAAAAATTATTGAGTCTTTGTGTTTTCTTACTATATTTCTCTGTTGTGTTTCCATTTAAATGTTTGTGTATCGGAAATATAATCAATCCGTTGCTTAAATAACACAGAAAACACACACCATCACGAGTTTGTAATACCTTTGTTTAATAAATCTTTAGCTGATGTCACTATTAGGGTGATTATCAGATGAAGTGGTATCAGAGCTTTAGGCTGTAAGGTTAGACAAGCTTGTGTTGGTTTAGCTGTGAATGCTCACTAGATCAAAGCTTAAATTAGGAGAAGGAGAGTTGGTGGAAACTAATCCTAAAATTGGGAGAGTCTATTCTCGGAAGACAATGTTAGAGGAATGTTCTATGAGGTCGGACCCTCAGTTCATAGAGATTTTCCTAGCTATAAAGTCTATGGGAGAAGAAATGTATAAGGACTTTAGAAAGCACAAGGATGAATATTCATCAGGTTCCAAACAAGATAAAGAAGAAGATGAGTCTCATTCCCATGACCACTCCAAAGGAAAGGGGAAAGAGGAAAACTTTCTCACACCTCCTAATAGTCCTTTGGATAATAAGAAAGCATATTTGATTAAACTAGATGTTAAATTTTATTTTCCTATATATGATGGAGAGCTAAATGTTGAGAAGTTGGACAATTGGATTAGACAAATTGATGTGTATTGCAGGGTACAGAACATAGACTCAGACAAGAGTAAGATTCAGCTAGAAAGCCTACGCCTAGGAGGCACTGCTTTAGTTTGGTGGGAAGGTAGAACCCAAGTTGATATGAAAAGCCATGGTAAGGCCATCTCTGTTTGGAGTGGATTTGTTGCTGCAATCAAAAAGCAGTTCTATCCATTGGGCTACATGCAACAAGCCATGATGAGTTGGAAAACTCTTCGGCAGTTCAAAGGGAAAATTGTGCAAGGGTATACTCAAGAGTTCAGAAAGAGAGCATTGATGTTGGGTATCTCATTAGACTCACCAGAGACTCTTTTGAAGTACATTGGTGGTCTACACAGCTACATGAGGCATACCATCCTCATGCTTAATCCCACTACTATAGATGAGGTATATGTATAAGCTACTCATCTAGAAGCTAGAGGAAAGAATGGAAATCTAAAAGTAGGGGGGCCATCCCAATCGATTGTAAGTAAGAGAAAGGAGAAAAGAAAGCAGAAGTGGAAAGGAAGGAAGGATAGAACTGCACATAAAGGAAAAGCTTCATGCAGTCACTGTAAAAAGGAGGGGAATGATGATGAGCACAGTTGGATTCTGCATCCAAAGCTAAGACCTATCAAGTTCGAGGGCAAGAAGAAGAAGACTACTGCAGCTATTCAGAAAGATTTGGGATCAGACTGAGGAGATGAAACAATCATTTCAGCCATAGGTATAAGAGGTTGTTTGCTTTAGATAATGTTGAAATCAAGAAACAGGTGGAGGAGTTGCTCGAGAAAGGGTTCATCAGGCATATCACATCACCATGTGGGTCACCAGTCATTTTGGTGAGAAAGAAAGATGGCTCATGGAGAATTTGTATTGACTATCGAGTGGTGAATAAGATAACAATAAAAAATCGTCATCCCCTTCCTCGCATAGATGATATTTTAGAGCAATTAAAAGAAGTTGTTTATTTCACCAAGATAGATTTGCACAGTGGATACCATCAGGTCAGAGTTGCAGAGCAAGATGCATGGAAGACTTCTTTCAAAACAAAGCAGGGATTGTATGAGTCGCTGGTTATGCCTTTTGGCTTAACTAATTCTCTTGCTACTTTCATGAGATTAATGAATGATGTACTCAGACCTTTTCTTGATGATTTTGTTATCGTGTATCTCGATGACATTCTGATTTTTAGTAAAACGTGGGAAGAACATTTAAAGC
>APFE030794194.1:62304-96971 GCA_000404065.3 Pinus taeda | reverse complement strand
GAGGTAACCACAAACCAATCTTTGGATTGCAGGTTCTAGCCCCCTGCAATCAAAGAGGGCTCTCTCTTAATGATTTAACTTTGTTGATAATGATTTTAGGCTAGTTATTGGGTTCAAGGGTTTTGATTTTTTGTTTGGATGAAAGATGCATGTAAGGAAGAAAATTCCAAGCAGAGAGGCAAGGTAAAGTGTGATAAGTTTCAGACCATTGGGCATGGAGTCATGGATTAAGGCTTGCTCTTTCGTTTTATTGGTCACAAGAGGATTATGGAGCGGGATAGCCACACATGAGACAATTATCAATTTGCTGAGAGGATGGAATGATGGTCAGGGATGAAAGGCAATTAAGAATCTTTCATCAAAACTAATAGGGAGGAGAAGTGAATGAATGGTTGTCTAGGAGCAGTTAAGAATTCCTAAACTATGATTCATAAGTGAAAGAAACAACGTAAACAAGATCATTTAAGTATGCATGTCCATAACTATTCCTGATGAAAACATGAAAAAATTACAGAAATTGAGCCTAGGGTGCAGCTAAGAAAATCCTAAACTATTCTTCTTTTCTGCAATTTAGATGGCGGATTGATGATAAAACAAACAAGGAAAACTAACAGAGTTAAGAAACACTTATTGAACCATGTAGAAGCACAAGAATTCCACAGTTAATCCTCGGCCAATTAAACACAACAAACAGTTTCAGAATCCATGCATTCAGCAGTCTTTGATTATAGAAAGTATCACATTTATAGTGCGGGTCTCTGCTCGAGGAAAATATCGAAATAACACAGATCAAGCGAACTAACCAACCCACCCCTACTCCATTTTTCAGGGTGGTATATATAGGCAAAATATCTAAAGTTATTTATTACAACCGACCTAAACAGGTTTGAAGGAAAAAGCTTTCTCAAACCTAATTGTTGCTAGAATTAAATGCAAGTAAGTCCTTTGGGCTGCGCTAGAGGCAACTGGATCAATTTGAGTTGATGGGGTGTCCTGTGCGACTTGGTGCAGTGGTTCTGTCATAACTGTGCATTGAGTTCTGGTCCACTGATCTCCTGTGAGTTTAATGTGTAGTCATTTGTGCTGGTGAGCTTTTAATGCGTCCTCAACTGCTTCTTGACTTTCAGAGCCTTTCTTTTAATGCTAGATTTGCCTCGAGCCCTGAGAAAATCTCCTCTGATACACTTTGACGCTACATTGATAGTCTCCGCCGCTTCCTGATACTCTTCGACATGCTTTTTATCTGTATATTTGATCTGATACTCTTTAATCTCTGTTCCTGGTCTCTCTCTGTCTTCAAATATGTTTAAATTGGCAAAATTGGGCTTTTCCGGGCCTTCTCGGTGCAAAAAGGGCTAAGGAATCAAAATATTCCCTAAAGATTCTCCAATATGGCTCATTTCCCGTAGCGTTCATCGAAAAATGCCTCTGTTTTTCATTCCGGAGCTCCGAAGCTTGACTTTCGCGCTTGCACGTTTTTTCCGTTTTTTGGCTGTTGACGTCAGTGGTACGACGGATGACGTCAACATGATGTCAGCAGTGGGGTCCTTTGGTATGGATATGACGTCAGCATGCTGATGTCAGCAGGGTGACGTGGCAGTACGGCGGGGTGATGACATGGCAGGGACACGTGGCGGATGACGTGGGCCGTGCGCAGGCAAGGAGGGGTGAGGTGGAGGCGATGTGGCGGGGTGACGCGGCGCTCCTATAACCTGGGGGGAGGGCAGTTTTGTAGTTCATCGGACCGCCTTTGGTATGAGGCGGTTTCTGTTAGGGGTGGCCCGATGCAATGGGAAGCTGCCAGCTGTCCCGGTGTACGACGGTAAAACCGTCGGACATTGGGTGCTAACGTTCCCATACAGAAGGGCGCCCGATATGGATAATAGCCGTCAGATCTAGGGGAGGCGATCGGACGGTGGACGGGAGGCGAAGAAGCAGGGAGTTTAGTATAAGTGCGCGTGCGTTAATTTTTTAATTTTTCACGGCACGGGTGGGTTTAGAACTTTAGGTTAAGGGTTAATGGGTTTCGACGCTTGGTGATTTATTAAACAAACATTAATAAATTCCCAAGGAAATGCGCAGAGGGGGGTTTTTTCATTTGGAGAGGGTTTCTTTGTGTTTTGGAAGGAGTCCAAACACCTTGGGGGGAAATTTATGCAGAGATGGGGCTCTTACTAAGGTCCAGGTGACTTAGTAATTCCTAGAGGGATACTTATGGTTATATTTCAACCAGGGGGAAGGGATATTTACATAAGGGGATTATTTACATAGTTTCAGTAGGGGGATGGGGAAAAATATAGGGAGTTAAATAATAATGTCAGTAGTTAATATGGAAATGACAAGAAAGCGCCAAGTTTCAAAAATCTTAGGCTTCAAAGGGGAGATAGAACTTTATAGAGAAAATATGGACCCTCCTTGAGTGAAGCAGATCTTTCACCAAGTCAAGTGAAAATGGAAAATGATGTACTAAGAGATATAAAGCAGATCTTGACCTCTTCAGGGGAAGTTAGTAAGTGATTTAGGGAATAAGAAGAAGGGGAAGTTAGTCATGCCTCGCTTGAAGTCATCCAAATGGGAGCTGCCTGCTGACTATGATCTGTATGAGTGTAATATTTGAAAATGTGGAGTTGATCACAAATTAACATTTTGCAACCTCAAAACTACCTACCCAGCCTACTTGTCTAACATTTTTTCTTCTTTTTGGTTTGGGTGCACTTGGACTTGCAGACCCAACTTTTCAACTTTTTCTTTTTCTGTCTTCCTATCTACATCTACACTTATTTCTTCCAAGGGCCTAGATTAAGTAGTTGGGCTCCTTTGGTTATCTACCTATCTAAGAATCTGCCAAGGTTAAACTGTTTGGACAGAGTTTCATTCTCTATATTCTAAAACAGGAAATTGAAACCTAGGGAGACAAAGATTAGGCTGTTTGGACCTCCCTTTAGCTGAAAATTCTACAAAACTGGAATGACTCTTCAAAATTGGAATGCAGTAGATGAACTTTGAGTAGCATTCATTCATGGCCTCTTTCTTTGGTGACTGTTTAGCAAATATGGAGCATTGAAACATGCAAAGCATGACATATTTGGCCTGTAAAAATGTCAATCATGAAATATGAGTAACCTGCTGTAGCAAGAGGCTAATACAATGAATGCAAGAGGAAGGTTGTTGAGAACACGGAGGTAGAACAAAGTTGGAAGCTTAAGCAAATCCAATGATGATGAAAGCAACTTTGGAGACTTAGGCTATAAGGTGACGGTGCGAGCGCACAAAGACAAAGAATGGAACGAAGAAGGAGTTGCATGTGCTGAAGCAACAAATCAAGGAAGAACATGAGTTGCAAAGACAAACGAATGCGTTGCAACAAGAACATGAATAATAGGGGGTGAAACATGCACTCACGGATGAAACTGCGCCCGTACAAGTTATAGATCCATCCCAACAACTAGCACGGAGCAGACATGGTGAGTAGTGTTGTCGATCGCATGTAAGAGATTTAGCAGCATGCATGTCATTATGTGCATGCATGTGATCCAACCCATTCAGCACACTCACCAAGGTGAAGACAAGAAGCAAGTCCGATTGGAACTGAGCATGTAGTTGATAGTTGATGCACATGACCACCAACATACACTGGAATATCAACACGGACACTATGCATCAGTGTGTTCCTGGTTCAGTTGCACTAAGAATACCATGGGCATGCTAGCAGATGAGTTGGATGAAGGAGCCACACCAATGCACCTAGATGAAATGAAGGCAAGAGTTCGCTTCAACAAGACTGTCACCATGGGGTGCATGCGCACCATCACATAAAACCAAGCTTGGCATCATCTCACCACCTTCACCATCACGAGCATGTCAAAGAGTTGGTCTCACCACAATGGACTGAGTGTCAGTGATGTCTTGCATGGCTTGCTCAAGCCATTTTGTCTCACATGAGCACATGTGCATTGTAACGTAATGTTGTGTCAAGTGGAAGTTCAAGTGTCAATAGTTGGATGTAACAGTCATAGAGTAGATGAAGAGTCATGAGGGTAGATGAACTGTCACAAAGGGGGATGTCAGGGGTCACCCCACCCTTTGCTATAAACAGAACCTCATAACTCATTTTAAAGGCTTTTGGTTAGCCAAGCTTCGTTACGAGTATCTTAGAGAAAGCTTGGGCAATATTGTAACAAGCCTTGGCTTCTCTACTGTGCAGAGCTAATACATCTCTTTGGAGGAGTAGGCGGTTGTGGCTATATTGTTCCGCTATTGGAACTAGTAGTTGGACATAGATGTATTGTATGACTGGAACTTACACTTAGTATAACAAAGCCAACACATTTCATGCATATGTTGTATTGTATTCTATGCTATCTGGTTTACTCTAAATGATATATGTATTTGTTTTCTTACGCATGCATGCATGGACTATTCTGTATAAGTATGTATGAATCTTTTTTAAATGTGTTGTTGGTTTAACCATCATTTTGGATTGCTCGCTAACTTGCTTTCTATCTTGTGATGCATCCTCACTCGTGTGTTCCCTTCCAAGCTGTGTACTATTACAGGTTTCCAAGGGGCGCACTCACTTCACCCTCAGTGTGTTAGAACCTCTCATGCACCTTCCTTGGAGTGATGCAGCTGTCACACCCTTGCTACCAACAAAGACATCTTACTTGCCTCTGTGTGAAATTGCGGTCAAGGCATTACCGTACTACCCACTAATGTGACTCATACACCAAACAGTTTGAGGTCTAATTGGAACTTCTTACCAGGGAGATCCCCTAACATATTGGCGGGTCCAACACCGTCAATATTTTGGCACTAGAAGGAGGGCTAGATGACAAGCTTAGTCCTCACATATGTTGAATCTCTACATATCTATCATGACTAACTATGGAGTTGCTCTTTCGAAGTGGATGTCTTATGGAAATGACTTCATTATCTTAGAAAAGCTCTCGGATAACTTGTCTCATAAAACATATGATGGTGGAGGCCACGTAGCCTTGGTTAGTCACGCGGTTAGCGTTGTAGGATCATGCGAAAGACATGGATTCTTTGAAGAATACATGAGTTGCGCATTGTTCGTCTACACACTTCGAGGGCACCCAATGCACTGGTGTGCCACGCTCCCCGAAAAATATATTCATTCTCTTGCACATCTGGTCGTAGAGATAGACTATGACTTCAATCACTTTTACCGTAAAGCACTCAACAAAGAAATTATCAAATTATGAAACACACTTGATAAATTGGTTGAACAGTTTAACACGCTTTTGTAATCTTTCATATCGAATCCCTGAAGATGATATTGATTGGGAATTTCTTGATGGGAGATTTGAGTATCTTTTTTACATATATGAAAATCCACAATTCTTGAAATCACTTGAATCCCGCTCATAGTCTAGTGATGGAACTACACAATCATGAGTAGGAACAGTTGTTGTCACAAGTGACTGTCCACCTTCACCTCATCAAATAGCTCCACCACCCCGGAGTGATGTTTGAGATCATGCACATACCTCTGTTGAACTATCACATCCTCCCACCCCACCTGCTCTTGATATCTGCACAAATTTGTCTTGCAAGCCTGTTGGTTGTCACATGGATTCATTCCCTCAACCTTCGTCCCTGCATTCTGTTGAGCCTTTGGATTGCACCGTCTTGTGTTCTTCCATTCCGAACTCCTCACCTGTTGTGAATGAGGATCAAGTTGTTGACGAAGTTGGTATTATGCCGCCAACTTGTGCCATCATTCATGATCAGTGTGTGTTGGAATCTAAAGAAGAACCCGCGGTGAAGGATGACTCCCTTCCAATTGCGCCTCATTCGATTCATCTTGACATACCTTGTGATTCTACCACTGCTGATTTCCCATGTGAAAACCCATTTCTCGATGTTTCTACTTCCGATCATTCACATGACACGTCGGATGTCAGTCTATCATCACAGTGCAGAGAGGACACATCTTCCTTGGAAAACCCATCCAATCTGTCATTTATCTTTCTTGAAAACACAGAGGGTGAACATATTTGCTTATGAACTACCCCTCTGCCTGATTCATCAAATCATGAGGATGCCGAAAAACATCCTAAATTTTGTGATCTTGGTTGTTGTGATCCATTCACTTCCTCATCTGATCACGTTGTTGATTCAATCATTGTTAATCTATCTAAGACACTCATCTACAATGATCTATCTATCAATGAAGTCGAAACCCCGCAGACTGTCGAGGCACTTCAATCCGAGCTGATGGTTATGTCGGGCCCTCCTTGTCCTGAGGTTGGTTTAACTTCCAGTCAGGAAATTGTTGAAACAATCAAGGATCCTCATCACTCTCTGCTTTGCATTGAAGATCAACCAAACACCAAGATTTCGCTTCCTCCACTCAAACTACACTATCCCATCGCTCATGCATATGATGAATCTTACACATCAAGCACACATGCACAACATAAGTGGTCTACCTTTCTCACATTTTCTTGCATGTCATAGTCAAGAGAATGCACACACTCAACATATGCATGTAGTGTAGCACAACACCATGGCAGCTCCACAGAGTGCATGCCATGCTCTTTCGCTCATCTCTGTTCTGTGGTTGCTTGTAAACTCAAAGTGTGTTTTTATTCACTGTTATATATTTCTTGTTTGCTAGTTCACATAGCTGTCTTGTTTGTGAACCATGCCTTCACTAACATGGGTCAACCAATGCATCAGTGGCTACATTGGAATTATCACTTCACGTGATATGGCCCATGCATTGTTAGCTTAGGAGTAGGAATAATGTTTTCTTTCAGTCTGTTTTCTTGCATGCTTGTTTGCTTACTTGCTGTGTTGGTTTGTTATCTTGTTTGCTTGTTTTCTTACTCACTTTGCTTTCACTTTTGCTTCTGATTTTGATTTGCTTTGTTGTTTGTTTGCTTTTTTTGTTCATAGGTTAGTTTCACATGAAACCATGTATGACTCTTGAAACACGTTGGGTAAAGTATGAGAGGACTTGTACAACTATAAATATTTGGTTATCTGTTTTCCGCTCCCTTATGTAAGAACTTGTTGTCTTCAGTCCATGATGCATCAATGGAAAATACGTATTGTTTGAAGTGAACCTTGGTTAAAACACAACCCTTGCGCACTCAATAGTATCACCTTCTCTTGTAAGTTGTTTTTGGGTTAATTCTTGTCAACTTAGTCAAGTAGAGTAAGGTAAGAGTGAAAACCTTAACAAGAACGTCAGAGGTATAATAAACTACTTGTCTATAGGAACAACCTCTTCTACTCTCAATAAGTCGGGATCCCTCTTCCGCCTCTGAATGAATAAGTGCTATGTACAATTATGAAGATGAAAAATGAAAAAATGAAAAAGTGAAAAAAGTTTGAAAAAGTGAAAAATGAATAAGGTGAAAGAAGAGAAAGGCTCTCTGCACAGAGAGGTGACGCAAGTAACTCCGTCGGGGTACTAACCAGGCTTGCTGGTAGCGGAGCCATGCTTGTGTTCCTATGTTACTCCGTTGAGGTATTGTCCAGGCCTACTGGCAGCAAAGAAACACTAGAGATGAAACTAATATTCTGATGACTATAATTCTTGTGCATCAATATACTCCTCAACCCCCATCGAAATAATTGTGTTGATTAGGCTTGGAATGTGTGTCAATCGACCAAGAGTTTGGTGGATGCTACATCTTACAATCAAGCTAGTGTGAAACCAAGACAAGATGAGCATTGAACAATACTTTTGGAGGTGTTAGACTTGCTTTTCATGAACAAGGTACATTCACAGAGCTGGAATTCTACCATTGTGTCACCAAGTGTTGTAGCAGCTACAACTACCCTCTAAAATTTTTCCTTAGATTCGTTTTGGAGCCTACCTACCAACCTTTCACAACAACATGTCTCGCTTCATCAAGTACACAAGCTCTAGTGATTTTCTTGCAGAAAGACAACTTGTCGATCAAACCTTGATGCATTCCCCTCACAGATTGTTCATCCGAACTTGGTCCAATAGCAAGCTGAGCAGCTCCTTCAAGAATTTGCGCAAATCTGGAGGGAAACTAGCCTTCCCTTCAGAAATTGCACAATCCTGGCTGGGTGCCTACTAGGCCTTAGAATTGCGCAATTCTACTGAGAAAGCTTCACCCAGAAAATTGCGCAATCCTTCTCAGCTAGGTTGTTCAGCCCAAAATTTGTGCAAATCTGGGCAATAGTCAGCTGCTTTGCCTAGAAATTGCACAAATCTTCTAAGTAGCCAGCCCAGCTCCCAGCCAGAAATGCGCATTTTCTCCCAGTAGTTGAGCAACCTCTTGCATCTGCAACTGAGTTGACCAGTTCAATTCAAGACCAAGGAAAACAAACTTGCATGCACGGGCTGCTTCTCCCATGGCAACATGCAAAGACATCCCTTGTTTCAGGGATCTATTTTTGGCAATTGGAGGTTACATGTAAGGATCATTTCAAAAACCTCCCACCAAGTGTCGCTTTCCCTAGATTTGTTGCATGTGCATCACAACCTCGATTTTATCAAAACTCATCAACCAGATGCTATAGAGATCATTCCTCACATCAAACTTGCATCTTTGACATCCCACATCACATCTAGGGGCTGTCGGCATATTCAACATAGTTGTTTTTGGGTAAGCTTGATTTCCATGTCTTGTGTTGAATTTTTGACACTTTTTGTGATTCGCTTCGTTTGAACATTGTCTACTTGATTTTAGTGAGTGCTTGCTATCTTTTTGATACATACTAGCTTGTATAAGCATTGTTTTAGTTTTCATTAACATCTTATTGTTGTTGCATGCATGGAACTATTTTTCATGAATGGTCACCAACTTGGCGACTCGCCTCAGTCACATACAAGTTGTTACCTTTTCTGAATCTATCATTCACTGTTTTCATTCATGATCATTCACTTATGCTTACACTCAAAATCGCCATGTATACGCATTCACTTTCTCTTTCAATTGCTTGTCGGTGAGTTTGGGAAACCTTTGCCTGGAATCTGGCTCACCAAGACAACATTGCACAATCCTGAGAAGGAAGGATCTATCTTCCTCTCAGGAAATGCACATTTTTTCCCAGTGACTGTCCTCCAGTCTTGCATTGTGCAATTCTAAGGGACAATGACTGTTGGCCCAGAAAATTGTGCAATACAGTAATTGAGCCTACAACCATTGCCAGCTGAGATTGCGCATTGCGCAATTCCAGCAATCATCAGATAGTCTGGACTATGCATTACGCAGCTCCAGCAGTCAATCCATCTCCCAATAGCCGAGACTGTGCCTTGCACAGTCTTGGCAGTCAGTCTCTCAACCTCTCGATGGAAATTGCGCAACCTTCATGATCAATCACACAGGTATGTTGCAAGTCAGTTCTCAAGTTCATTTTGATTTTCGACTGACAGATTGCTTGCCATGAGTGTTGCAATGTCTCTAGGTATAGCATGTGTTCATATTCCTCTCAGCAGTACATATACAATGGTTTCAGGAGAGCAGAGTCAAAGACACCGTTCAGAGCACACTTGGGGATGTAGTCGATCTAGTGTCTATGAGCTTGTATACTCAAGAAGAAATCAAGTTGTTCGTAGACAAGGACATCAACATATGACGACAGAAACATCACAACAAGAAACATGATGAACAACAACTGAAGGCAGCATACCAAATGGAAATAATGCAAGAGGAAGGTTGTTGACAACACAAAGGTGGAACAAAGTTGCAAGTTCAAGCATATCCACTGGTGATGAAAGCAACTTTGGAGATTCAGGCTATGAGGTGGTGCCACGATCGTGTGATGATAGAGAATGGAACAAAGAAGGAGTTTCATGTGTTGAAGCAACAACTAAAGGAAGAACATGAGTTGCATAGACAAGTGAATGAGTTGCAGCAGGAATAGGAACAACAGGGGGCACAACATGCACTCACAGATGAAACTGTGCCTGTACAATTTATAGATCCATCCTAGCAGCTAGCACAAAGCAGACATGGTGAGAAGTTATGTTTATCACATGCAAGAGATTCAGCGGCATGCATGTCATTGTGCACACACATGCGATCCAACCCATTCAGCACACTTACCAAGGCGAAGACAAGAAGCAAGTCCGATTGGAGCTGAGCATGTAGTCGACAGTTGATGTGCATGACCACTAACACACACTGGAAGATCAACAGAGACACTATGCATTAGTATGTTGCCGTATTGGTTGCACCAAGAAGACCATGCACATGCTAGCAGATGAGTTGGATGAAGGAGCCACACTAATGCACCCAGATGCAATGGAGGCAAGAATTCGCTTCAATAAGATGTCACCATGGGGTGCATGCACACCATCAGGGATGACCAAGCTTGGCATCAACTCACCACCTTCACCATCATGAGCATGTCAAAGAGTTGGTCTCACCACAATGGACCGAGTGTCATTGATGTTTTGCATGGCTTACTCAAGCCATTTTGTCTCACATGAGCACATGTGCATTGTAATGTAATATTGTGTCAAGTGGAAGTTCAAGTGTCAATAGTTGGGTATAACAATCATAGAGTAGATGAAAAGTCATGAGGGTAGATGAACTGTCACAAAGGGGAATGTCAAGGGTCACTCCACCCTTTGCTATAAATAGAACCCCATAACTAGTTGTGAGGGTTTTTGGTCAGACAAGCTTCGATAAGAGTATCTTGGAGAAATCTTGGACAATATTGCAACAAGCCTTAACTTCTCCATTGCGCAGAGCTAGTACATCCCTTTGGAGGAGCAGGTTGTTGTGGTTTTAATGTTCCACTATTGGAACTAGTGGTTGGACATGGATGTATAGTATGACTGGAACTTACACTTAATATAACAGAGCTAGCACGTTTCATGCATATGTTGTATTGTATTATATGCTATCTGGTTCACTATAAATGATATATGTATTTGTTTTCTTACGCATGCATATATGGACTATTCTGTATAAGTATGTATGAATCTTTCTGAAATGTGTTGTTGGTTTAACCATCACTTTGGATTGCTCACTAACTTGCTTTCCAGCTTGTGATGCATCCTCACTCATGTGTTCCCTTCCAAGCCGCGTACTATTACAGGTTTCCAAGGGGCACACTAACCTCACCCTTAGCATGTTAGAACCTCTCATGCACCTTCCTTGGCTTGCTGCAGCTATCACACCCTTACTACCAACAGAGACATCTTACTTGCCTCTGTGCGAAATTATGGTCAAGGCATTACTGTACGACCCACTGCTGGGACTCCTACACCAAACGATCTGAGGTCTAATTGGGACTTCTTATTGGGGAGACCCCCTTACATGTTGGAAGGTCCAACACCGTCAACAGAATGTCAGAAAAAAGTTATGGTGTTTACGAAGCAATACCTGAATGTCATCGAGATGTTGTTGCTATCTATTATGAAGCACTCAACCACTTACTCAATATCACCCCGCCTCAACACTGCTTCCATGCTATTAGATGATACTATCTTTGGTGGATAGTGATGCAAGGCCTTCAAAACTACCTTTCTACCATCCACTGTATCTTTGAATTCCTATTCCATGTTTTTCTTGTCCGTAGTATACTTCCCGATGTAGTAGAGCCCCTAAACTCTTAACACTACATTGGAGTCTGACACATCCACCACAAAGAAGTCATCAATCATTATGTAATTCCCCATAGTTAGATGTAGCTTTGGGATGTATCTAATGCAATCCATTTGATGACTACCAAGTATGGCTAGCACAAAGTGATTGAAATACTTCGTACGAATCCCTCTTTTTTCAAGCATGGTTGCATCTATGAAGTTGTGGGAATCCCCACCATCAATCAATACAAAACCCTATGAATTTGAAAGTATGATACCTGGGGAATCCTGAAATGGGTGAAATAATAGGGGATTTTCCCTTTACATGTGAAGTCTTACCCCCAATTTTCTGATGTATCTGTCCTTGTACCTGTTCTTGCACTGACTCCTCATCTTCATTACTATCACTCTTAGAGTACACCTCAATATAGTGGACCTTTCCCACCTTTTCCTTTCCTGTGCATTTGTGCCCTGGTGCCCAAGGCTCATGACAATTGAAACATAGCTTCTTCTTTCTCAGCTCCTTTCAAGTTTCATCATCCATCTTTGTTTTCTCGATGCGCTCCCTCTGAAAATGTTTGAATTTTATGGTCTTCTGGGGAATGGAAGGCGTAGGAGGCAATCTTCTCTTAGGAAAAACATCTTTCATATCCATGGCTCTATTTATTGTCACACGAAGAGTGGCCAATTCAAAACCTTTAACCCAACCATGTAGAGGTTTAGTCAACCCTCCACAAATAGCATCACTAATATAGCCTCTGAGATAACTATGACCAGAACTGCCAGTCTCTGGAATGTAAGCTTTTGGACTGCCTATTTGTCTAAGCTGGGCCAGCTCCCTAAAATGAAGCTTTGGTTCCTCGTCAAATTTCTCAATGAGCCTCTAAGTGAACTCAATATATGAGGTGATGCTATTGTGACCCATTTTCAACAACCCATGGTACCACCACTCATGGGCTTCACCATCCAAGTGTAATGTGTCCAAATTAATGGTCCGTTCCTTTGTCATATGATGCAACTGGAAATATGTCTCCAACTTTTGTACCCATGACCGAGGTGAGCATTTGGATGGCCCATCAAAGCAATGGATGGCCACCTTCCCTAATGCCTTTTGCAACTCATTGTTTAGCCTCAAATGCTTCTGAACTATCTTAGGCTTTCTCTTTAGTTGAAGGGGGCAGAAAGCCTATAACTCATGTCCCAATGCTCTATACTCCAAGTAATCTTCATAAGAGATCCCTTGAATTGTCTGCTCTGTTTGGTCCTCTATTGTCTCATGTATGAACTGAGGCATGTTGGGTCTAGGTGTTCTGCTATATGAGTGTGAGTGGATCTGTGTGGGAGCATGAACATGACTTCTCTTTGCATTATTAGACCCTTCTCCATTTATTGGTTCCTTTCTGGTGGAAGCCCCTTGATTTTCTATCTAGCTCATCAAATCTAAAATATCCTTTTGACACTTAGCCAAATCATTTAGTGCATTGAGCAGACTATTGAATGCTTGACTTTCCTTGTTACACATGTCTGGCTCTTCTATTTCAAGTGTTTTTTCTACCCCCTTCCCCTTGCTAGGGGTCTCTTCTTCCTCTTTTATTTTTCTATGAGACTCTTCCTCCTCTGAAATGAGAGCAGACTCTCTGACTTTATATTGTCGTTTAGAAGTGACGTATGGGTGATCTCCAAAACTCATTAAATCACTGATAATCTACCCATAGACCCCATAATTGTCTAAGAACATGCTCTGATACCACTAAGATTCACTTCCAGGTATGTCTAGAAAAAACCATAAAAATTCTGAGCTTAAGAAATCTGGTCCATTGTGGAATTTTTACAAACAATTTGAAAATAAAGTGTTGTAGGTGTTTGCTTATATATTTATGCTCAAATATACATACAGAACAATCAATATACCCCACAATGAAGCATGTTGATGTCTTGAATTGATTTATATTAAACCCAAAAATATGTAAAATATTGATAAGCGGTACATATTTCAATAAAATCAAGCATAGACAATGTATTTCTGATTTAAATGTAATCAACACAATACATAGATATAATAGTGGAACCTGGGTTTATCTTCTGTGAATAACCTCCAACTTCTCAGTATTATCAGCATGGGAAAACAAACGATATACATATAGAAATATTGAAGACAAGGATGTAGTTTGACCTTCCTTCCTCCACTGTAATATCAACCTTAACACACTGAGGTAGACCCTCTGAAACAGGCACACACAACTTCCTCTATTAACTAGGAACTTAACTATTTCATTACAAATTTTTGTCAACAAGAACTGAAGGTGATTCAAACTCCTTTGAGATGGTAAACTTGTGCTACATGAAGCCCAAAACTTGTACCTTCTTCTTCTATTGAACTTGGCCTCTTCTCTAGTGAACTCACCCAACAAAAGGGAGAGCGATTCGACCTCCTTCAACTGTCACTTGGATTCCAGTTTGAGCTTGAATATTCCTCTTGTGAAAAGATATATGATGTACACAAAATCAAAAGATAAATCAATTGATTAAACCTTTTTACCTCAATATCTGTTGCAAATCATCTTTTGCTTTGAATCCCAATGGTGAAATCTGAGTGATTTCACTCTCAAGACCAACTAGTGTGTTTAGTTTTAACACTGAAGCTAGCAATGGCGGCTACGGTTTCCAAAATCCTAATCTTTTCTCCAAAACTCTCCAAGAGCTGATTTTTTGAGAATGCAAGTGATAGAAGAAGGAGAGATTCCTCACTTTTTGCTTTTTATAATTGGTTGGTCACTTTTCCCACCATTTTACCCTTTTAATTTTTTTACTAAGTCACTTTAGGATGCTTTCACCTTATAAAATTAAAGTGACTTTTTGTAGCCTAGGATATATTCCCCTTTTCACCCCTTAGGCAATTATAAAGTTTTCCTAGGAAAATCATGTTCCCTTATTAAAAATTTTCCTTTCCTTAGCCTACGGGAACTCATTAGGCTAGTGGAACTCATATTATATCTCCTAAGTGCTCGGGGACATTACTGTCCTCCCCAATTGAGTTTTCTTGGCCTAAAGAAACTTCAACTATGGATGTTTGAGCACCCATTCTCCTTCCTATGTGGCTTTCTCAACATCTAGATCCTTCCATTTAACTAGGCACCCTCTCACAATTATGTTCCTCCACCTTTCACTCCCTTGTTTCTAGTATCTCCTTTGGAACCAAGATTACCTCTCCTTCCTCATCCAATGGAGGGAGCTTAGTGTAGGTGTCTACCTAGTTACCCAAGGCCTTCTTGAGGCATGATACATGAAAGACATTATGATTTTTACATCCTTCAGGAAGTGCAAGTTCATAGCCCACTTCTCCAACTCGTGTCATGATTTTGTATGGCCAATAGAACCTAGGTTTCAACTTTTCTGGCCCCTATGTTTTGAGTGATAACTTCTGATGGGGTTGAAGATGAAGGTATACCATGTCCCCAACCTCAAAACTGTGCTCCACCTTGTGCTTGTATGATACACTTTTTATTATTTTTGTGCCATCCACAAGTTTTCCTTGAGGACTTGTAAGATATGTTGGCTCTCCCAAATCCAATCTTTAGCCAAAGGCTCATGACTATCCTTAAATATTGGATTTTCAAATCTTGGGGCATCATATTCATATAGTGATTTGAAGGGCGTCATACCAATTGACTTGTGGAAAGTGGTGTTGTAGTAGTGTTTCCCAAGATGCAACCGCTTAACCCATGCCTTTTGTTTGCCAGATACATAGTTTCAAAGACAACCCTCCAGCCACTTGTTAACTATCTCGGTTTGACCATCAGTCTACGGGTGGTAACTAGAGGTCGACATCAACTCAGTCCCCACAAGTCTAAATAACTATTTCCAAAATCCACCCATAAATCTACTGTCTTTGTCACTCACTATGGTCTTTAGTAACCCATGGGTGAAAACGTGAAGCAGGGTTACACTTTTGTGAGATTTTCCCCTGAAAAATTCACAATTCAATTTTCCAGTCGAACACCCTTTTTTTTTTTTCGACCGAATAATTATGCAAACATTTGGCTGTTTAGACTAGCACCGATTGTTAAACATAATTTTTTTCGGAGTTGAAAAAATCAACAAAAAAAAGTTCAGTCGAACTATTTGTTCGACCAAACTATGTTTTTCGGCTGAATAAATGATTCAGCCAAAAAAACGTTTATATATATGACAGGCCAGACCCTGTTGTGAAGTTTTATGCTTTGTTGATTTCTAACTATGGTCTGTTGAGTCAAGCGCTTTTTGTACTTTTGGTTTCTAACTGTGGTCTGTTGACTTCTGAATGTGGTCCGTTGAGCCGAGCACTTTCTGCTCTGTTGATTTATGACCGTGGTTTGTTGATTTGAGTGCTTTCTGCTCTGTTGATTTCTAACTGTGGTCTGTGGTCTATTGAGCTGAGTCGAAGCCAAATGTTGTGAGGTTTGTTCCCTTCATTCATAATTTAATTTCTTGAAGACGAGGGTTGTGAGGTTCGTTTGTAATTTATTTATTTTTCATACAAGATTTTTTTAAATGGAATTTTTTTAAATGTTTTTTTTTTTTTTTTTGCAGCATGGTGCCAGAGGAAATTTGGTTTGTTGCACTCGTCGCTGGAAGCTTTCTCAGCCTCCTCATCCAGACCAGGTAAGTCGCCCAAGACTCCTTTCTCCGGTAAAAAAGTAATATCAATACATAATGATAATGGCAATGATTTTAACTATGTACCTGTGTAGAAATGCTTAGAAATGATTTTATATCCAGCACCTTAACTGTGTAACTGTGTAGAAATGATTTTTTATATTCCATACTTACCAACTCTATACCCACAATCAAACACTACCTTAGTTTGAATGGCCATGTAAACGAAATTAAAATTGAAATAATTAAAATATCATTTAAAGATACATACACAATATCACAATATATCTTTAACCATTGCATGAATTCTGGATTGTCCAACCTTAGTGTGACTGACTCTTGGTAGGGGAAGGCTCTCTCATTAGGGAAGGCTCTCCTGAAAGTGTCAAGCCAAATACTGCCATGCCTGCAAAAAGGATGAGGAATTGTCAACCTCATTACAACTCCAAAACTGGTAGAACATTGCACTTAAATGTATGTTCAATAAATTGAATTCTATTCCAGAGAATTTGATGAAGTATTAACTATCCAAGAAGATGTTGAGTTATCCTATCTAGGCTAGGTTCTACTCTTGGCTTAATTCCTTCTTGGGAATCTGTCAGCTCTTGCAGTTGTAGCAATGTAATTGGTGTTGCCACTGTCCACCAGCGAGTCTTTAAACACAAACAAAGTTGGGACTGTGTCTGCTATCCTTGCAACACAAGCCAATAGTATCAGTGGCACAAGAGAAAATTCCATTATTTCCTAACAAAAACTGTCACAACAATTTTTGTGTAGATGAGTCCAAGCAAAAATGGAGGATGCACTGTGTGAGTTATAGAAAAACCTAAACAACATGGCTCTGTAAATCATTCATTGAGAAGAGATGCATTAACTCGTTCGATTTGTCAAACCTAAACCGGTTCATCGTCAGATTGGAGCATGTGGTGGGAAACATTTTGAACACAACAAAGTTGAGAAATATTTTCACAAACTCAAAATTAGCAATAACTCTTGGGGGGACCAACCACCTTACACCACTAGAGCTTGTGAGTTGTTGAAGCCATGAACGATGAGTTTTCCCATTTTATTATTCAAACCGTGCTAGAAGGGGTTGGTTGAGGCTTTGAAACTGAAACATAACAATGCAATACAATTCCAAAATTTATGTGACAAAACTAACTCCATTTAAAGTCAACTAGAAAGTGGTGCAATAATGGTAAGAAAAGCATAGATGCCAACTATCTCGATTTCATTACCACTTTATCTCCACAAATTAATAATCAAAATTCATTGCACTGACACAATACACATTAAAGTAGGTGAAAATTTATGTGAGAATGATATGTGCTGAGTAGTAGATGGCCATAAAACCCAGAAAAATTGAACAAGGACAGTTGAGATAACTTGAAAGTCTTTGAACTGATTACCTTTGTTTAATGATGTATTTGAATATTATTGGAAATTTGATCAATGGTAGGCTTTATAGACAAGAGATTTTCCTTGAGTTATTTACCCCATGTTTTTTCGGAAGCAATGATTTTAACCTCTCCTAACAGCTCATTCAATGCTACCTTAATAAGTGCACCAGTGTATCATGAACTAAGAAAGAAATGAGCTTGGACTAGATGCATTATAGGAGGAAAACTGACACACTCATGTTTGAAAGGAATTTATCATTCACTTTAATATTTTTTAAAGTCATAGGGTGTTTTTTTACATTAAATACATTTTAATTTTTTATAGAGTATCAAGGTTGTCCTACAACTTTTAAAATGGTGTACAAATGCGGCGAAGAGAAAACAATTATGAAGCTAACATTCAAAAACAAATTTGCGAGTTCATTCACATCAATCATCACATTTAAAACATCTGTGCTCAAAGGTTCAGTAACTAAGTAGCTGTAAATAACTACAAACAATAGAACATTTATAGGTAATTAGAACAATATAACAATAATTTAGAGGTATCTTTTTCTACAACAAAGTTAGCTTAAGTTTGTTTTAGCTCAATTTTGTTGGGAAGTCTATTGGGATAGTTTAATTTCCTTAAAAATGGTTTTCTTTCAATTTTTTTAATGAAATTTGAATGTATAAAGATTAACCCCACACATACCAATTAATCTATATCTTATAGTTATTTAAAATAGTTGAAATAATTAAAATATAATTTAAAGAGACATAAAAAACTTCCAAAATATAAACCAAAACTTGTTCTACCTTGATTTATCTCGTAGAACAACCTTGATGGTTGTTGGTAACATACTTTCCTTGCTTCTGTTGTTATATGTTCATTTATGTTTCCTTTTTCATTATGTCTAATTCACTTTGCTTCCCTATTCACTTGGAACATGGGTCTTATTAACTTTCTAAGGTGAAGAAGAGTACACTTAATTGAAAGTTCTTGTACTTTCTCTTTTCAAGTAGTAGTTTCTTTTTGAGATACATATTTTTCATTTCTATTTTGTTGGGTGCATGAGATTGAAGCTAATTAGAGTGTTGACATTGCTTTGTCATCTATTTTTGGTGTCTTAATTTTAATGTTATTGGGTTTATAATTAGAGTGTTTCCATTGAGTTGTCATCTGTTTTTGGTGTTTTAATTTTAAAGTTATTGGGTTGACTTGTTCTACCTTGATTTATTTCGTAGAACAACCTTTATACTTCTTGGTAACATACTTTCTTTTCTTATGTTGGTATATGTTCATTTATGTTTCATTTTTCATTATGTGTAATTCACTTCAAGCTTCCCTATTTGCTTGGAACATGGGTCCTATTAGCTTCATAAGATAAGGCGAAATAGACTTAATTGAAGGTTCTTGTACTTTATTTTTCAAGTAGCAATTTCTTTTTGAAATACATCTTTTTCATTTTTATTTTGTTGGGTGGATAAAATTGAAGCTAATTAGAGTGTTGGCATTGCTTTGTCATCTATTTTTGGTTTTTTAATTTTAATGTTATTGGGTTGACTTGTTCTACCTTGATTTATCTCGTAGAACTATGGTCCAAATGCACCAAAACGCTTTGAAGAGAAGCCCTATGATTATCAAGAGTCCCTACTCGATCAAAATGTTCTATCCTGAGAATATGGGCATATGATGTAGTGCCAAAGAACTAGAAATGATGCACCTATCATTAATGCTAGTATCATATCCTCATCTTCTCAGCACATAACATTTTAATTGACACAATAAAAATTTTGATCAATGAAGAAGACGCTAACGAAAAAGAAGATGATATCATGGCCATTGAACAATCTTGATGCTTCTTAGTAACATATTTTCCATGCTTCTGTTGTTATATGTTCATTTATGTTTCCTTTTTCATTATGTGTAATTCACATTGCTTCCATATTTTCTTGGAACATCTGTCTTATTAGCTTCCTAAGATGAGGTAGAATACACTCAATTGAAGGTTCCTATACTCGCTCTTTTCAAGTAGTAGTTTCTTTTTGAGATACATCTTTTTCATTTCTATTTTTTTAGGTGCAAGAGATTGAAGCTAATTAGAGTGTTGGCATTGCTTTTCCATTTATTTTTTGTGTTTTAATTTTAATATTAATGGGTTTCTGATTAGAATGTTGGCTTTGCTTTGTCATCTAGTTTTGGTGTTTTAAATTTAATGTTATTGGGTTGACTTGTTCTACCTTGGTTTATCTCGTAGAACAACCTTGATGCTTCTTGGTAACATACTTTCCTTGCTTCTGTTGTTATATGTTAATTTATGTTTCCTTTTTCATTATGTGTAGTTCACTTTGCTTCCTATTTTCTTGGAACATAGGTCTTATTAGCTTCCTAAGATGAGACAGAATACACTCAATTGAAGGTTCTTGTACTTGCTCTTTTCAAGTAGTAGTTTCTTTTTGAGATACATTTTTTTTTTTCATTTCTATTTTGTTGGGTGCATGCGATTGAAGCTAATTAGAGTGTTGACATTGTTTTGTCATCTATTTTTGGTGCTTTAATTTTAATGTTATTGGGTTGACTTGTTCTACCTTGATTTATCTCGTAGAACAACGTTGATGCTTCTTGGTAACATGCTTTCCTTGTTTCTGTTGTTATATGTTCATTTATGTTTCATTTTCATTATGTGTATTTCACTTTGCTTCCTTATTTGATTGGAACATGGGTCTTATTAGCTTCTTAAGATTAGGCAGCATACACTTAGTTAAAGGTTCTTGTACTTGCTCTTTTGAAGTAGTAGTTTCTTTTTGAGATACATATTTTTCATTTCTATTTTGTTGGGTGCATGAGATTAAAGCTAATTAGAGTGTTAGCATTGTTTTGTCATCTATTTTTGGTGTTTTAATTTTAATATTATTGGGTTGACTTGTTCTACTTTGATTTATCTCGTAGAACAACCTTGATGCTTCTTGGTAAAATACTTTCCTTGCTTCTGTTGTTATATGTTCATTTATGTTTCATTTTTCATTATGTGTATTTCACTTTGCTTCCCTATTTAATTGGAACATGAATCTTATTAGCTTCCTAAGATGAGGTAGAATACACTTAATTGAAGGCTTTTGTACTTTCCCTTTTCAAGTAGTAGTTTCTTTTTGAGATACATCTTTTTCATTTCTATTTTATTGGGTGCATGAGATTGAAGCTAATTAGAGTGTTGGCATTGCTTTGTAATCTCTTTTTGATGTTTTAATTTTAATGTTATCGGGTTGCTAATTAGAGTGTTGGCATTGTTTTGTCATCTATTTTTGGTGTTTTAATTTTAATGTTATTGGATTGACTTGTTCTACCTTGATTTATCTTGTAGAACAACCTTGATGCTTCTTGGTAACATATTTTCCTTGCTTCTGTTGTTATATGTTCATTTATGTTTCTTTTTTCATTATGTGTAATTCACTTTGCCTCCATATTTGCTTGGAATATAGGTCTTATTATTTTCCTAAGATGATGCAAAATACAATTAATTGAAAGTTCTTGTACTTCTTATTTTTAAGTAGTAGTTTCTTTTTGAGCTACATCTTTTTCATTTCTATTTTATTGGATGCATGAGATTGAATCTAATTAGGGTGTTGGCATTGCTTTGTCATCTATTCTTTGCATTTTAATTTTAATGTTAGTGCTTTCATTTTAAGAAGGCAACATAGATATTACATTTACTAGAATAAAACTAGGTCTATCATTTTTCATTTTAATTTTTTTTTCCTACTTCTTAACTATATTTTGAAAGAAGCATATATAAATAAGCCCATTTAGGCCATATAAATAAATATGTATTATAGGTTTAGTAAGAAAATTTTATAACAAGGTAATATAAGTGTTAAATTTACTAGAATAAAACTAGTCTATCATTTTTCAATTTTTTTTCCTCTATTAACTATAGTTTTTAAAGAAGCATATAAATAGACCCATGTATGACATATAAATAAAAATGTATTATAGATTTAATAAACAAAATTTATAACAAGGTAGGATAAGTGTTAAATTTCCAAGAATGAAAATAAAAATAAATTAAGAAATATTTTCAAACTTGGGTGGTTTGTAGCTAAGTTGAATTAGAAAGATTTGTATCTATGGAACAAGCATAAAAATAAATTAGTAAATACTTTCAACCTTCAATTGAGTTTAAACTAAGTTGAATGAATTAGAAATTTGTAGTTCAGTTAAATTAGAGATCTCTAGTTGTTTTCTTCTTGGAATTCTCCAACCATCTAACCAAGTAGAAACAACCTTTCCTTGCTACCTAGCCTCCCAACAGATTTGTCTAAACAATAATCGTTTGTACAACCTAACAATACCTGTAAAATTATATTAAATTCATTTTATTGAATTTGTCTTTTATAGGGATCAGAAAACCCATTAAACATGGTTGAAAAATGGACATTATGCATAGAAGTTTCTTGTTATCCCAATCCAGGGCAAGCAATGATTACTTATGTTCTATTCAATATTGTGACGAACAAAGTCTTCCAAAGGAAAATGAATGTATGTGGAAGAACACCAAACAATGAAGCATATTATATTGCATTGATAGAAGGCTTAGGAACAACTAGGGAGTATGGACCCACTGTAATTGTAGTCTTCACCAATTCTGAACTTGTATGCAACCAAATGAAAGGCATGTACCAAGTTAAAAAGAGAGGTTAAAACAACTACATGGAGAAGCAAAAATTATTGTCAGTGAATTTCAATAATTTAGCATAAGACATTGTGCAAATGTTAATAGGATGTCTAATGATCTATTGTATGAACCAATGCCAAATCAAGATTTGTGTGTGAAAGCTGAATTAGTGTTAAGAATTCTTCATCAATATTTAGCGATGGACATTGTAAGATATCTTTGATATGTGTGTGTTTTTTTAGTTATCAATGTGTCATTTTTAATGACCATGTGTTTTTTCAATTCTATACTAAGTGTGCCCTCACTATGTAAGCACAACTTGATGAACTTGACATGTTTTAGAAAATTTTGTATTTAATTTTCAAAATGCGTGTGCTTCAACATTTGCGTTTTTAGTCTTGAGTGTACTTTAAATGAAGAGCTTCAGATTGCTACATTAATTTTCTGAATTCTTTCAATGTTTTTAAATAACAATTTTAAGATCTTAAAATGCATGATGTGATTTCAAGGGATATATCAATAAATTCATGAGGTAACTTCAAGGGTTATATCAATTTTCTAAATTCTTAATTTTTTTACATAGAAATTTCAAGATTTTTAAATGCATGAGGTAACTTCAATGTTTACAACAATTTTTTGAATTCTTGATCTTTTTAAATATCATTTATAAAAGAACTGTAAATGCACGAGGTAACTCTTTAAATGTCATGCATTTATATATCTGTAGATATCCATATCATGGATGAGCATTTGCCACATGATTCTTTGAGGCGAACATCAATGGAGTCTCATGCATCTACTAGAGCAGGAGGTCGAGATCATGGATCAAAGAGAATATCAAATGAATCGGGGGAATCCCATCATTCACATCATGTTATTTATTATATATATGTTTATGTGCATTTACTTAAATGATAAATAAGTAGAATCATATGTATGTACACATAAATATTGAATTGATTTTCTATTTTTTTAGATGCTTCGCTCACAATTTTGCCGCATGATAGTGGTTAACATTCTCTGAGTGGTCATCAATCTCAGGGTGGTCAACATCATTTTGGTAAATTATATATATATATATATATATATATATATATATATATATATATATATATTTATTTATGCTAAAACAAATTTGTACATGTAAATGAATTGTATGTACATATGCATATACATGTCTATCTTGCATACATGTATGAATGCATTTGTTCACGTGTTTTATATTGATGTAATTTTATATATTGATCTAGAGGGTGAAAATGTTGGTCCAAGTAGACGTAAGTGAAGTTAGATAGTTCAAGAAGAAGGCCATACACAAACTACCATTTATCCATTTGATATTCCGAATGAGCTTCCTTGGGAGGAAAACCTCCAACAATGTACATTACAAAGGTGAAAAACTCATTATTTTAAATTGAGGAAAGATTTTTGGATTTTGGAGCTTCCTACAGAGAGCAGAAAAAAGTTTAGAAATAGTTATGCACTCTCTAAGCTCATTTCTTGATATTTATGAGAAGCTTAGGCCAACCACGAATTCATTTATAGATATGATG
Source organism: Pinus taeda (assembly GCA_000404065.3). Lineage (NCBI taxonomy): Eukaryota > Viridiplantae > Streptophyta > Pinopsida > Pinales > Pinaceae > Pinus > Pinus taeda. The sequence continues at coordinate 73,180 of APFE030794194.1, read as the reverse complement.
AGGCATAAAAAGGAAGTAGTGATGGGTCTTGATAGATGGGTTGAGGTTAATAAAAGGGCTATAAAAGAAAATGCAAAATGTATGTTTAATTTCAAAGAAGGGCTGAAAAGAAAGATGCTCAAGGTGCAATATTTTAAGCACCCTGATATAACTGGACATTTGTATGGTAGGTTCCTTGCAGCGTATAGAAAGCTACCATGGAATGATGAAGTTCCAGTTTATTTTGAAAAATTATTTTATGCAGATTTTTTTTTGGGTATGAAACCCGATTATACTGACCTTCCATTTGAATATTATGGTACTAGGAAAGGTCGGTTATATGATCGTAAGGGCGCATTACGTGATTCTGAATTGCCTCACCCTCATCCACCTTTGGTACACCAAGCTCCTCATATAGTAACTTTGCAATTAGAGATGGATGCCACTTTTCAAATTAGTTGAGAAGGAAGGGATAAAATTATAGACAACATACATAGTGCATTGACCATAATTGATATCGGTCTAAATCGACAAAGAGCACGAGCTGATGCACATGCTAATTTTGTAAATAAAACAAATGATGAGATAGATAATATGAATACTGAGGAGCTTAAAGAATATCCAAAGGCTTATTGTAATGGTTGGCAAGACATAATTGTTCATGAAAAAGAGGGTGTGGGATTTGTATGTGTTAATGGTTAGGGTGGATATTTTAATGTAATTTGTAATGTATGTGTTCATGTCGATTCACATACATATTGTTTTTGTTTTTGTTTTGTTTTGTTTTGTTTTTTCTATTTTTTCATATATAATCTAACACAAATGTGTCATATGTTCACCATTTGCTATTAGCTTGTTTGTTGAATGAAAATTTTGATAATTTCATGGTTCCGATTTCAGGTTCCAATGAAGATATTTTGAGAGATGTTAGTTTTTTTGAAGATTTCATGTTGATACAATTATTATTCTACTTTTATTATATCAGTGTATTGTGAGGACATATTTTTAAAATAAATTATTATGTATATATAGTAAATGTTAAGAAATTCTTATTCTGATCGATGTTTTGGACATAGCACCATCATATTCCTCCCTATTAGGAGATGTACCACTAGTATTGAATATTTCACTTATGTTTTGTTATAAATTGAAATGAAAGTTTCATTAAAAGATGAGATAGATTTATTTTATAGTTTTAAATTTTGGAATTTTAGGTTTGGGAAGATGATTTTTATTCTCCAGGGACTTTAGCAATGGAGTCGACAATGGGGATAGGATCATCTAAACAATTTGAAAAATTTGTGTAACACTTTTTATTTTTTTTTTAATATTGTGAGTTTATGCATAATTTTCATGTACAATTTTTTTTTAATATATACATGTACATGTATTGTATAGGGCATCCATGAGAGTGCAATGCATGGTGAACACCAAAAGGGCACAATGGAGGGGGAACACCATGAGGTATTGCATGGAATTTGAAACTGTTTATTATTTTGTTTTGATAATCTTACATTCTCATTTAATTTTAAAACATTAAAATTTAATTTTGAAGTACAAAATCTTATGTATATATGCAATTATACATGTTGTGTAGGGCACCCATGATTCTGATGAGAGCACGAGGATGTTGATAAATCTTATATTTCAACGAGATTTTCTTTGATGCAACTTTTTATTCGACGATCTTTTTATATTATATTTACTTCTATCATGATATAAATTTTGGACATATTTAAAGTAAAACTCTTTATTATTAATGATGCATCTTATTATTTGACAGTTTTTTATTATATATTTACTTTTATAATGATATAAATTTTGGACGTATTTTAAATCTTGAACTCTTTAATATGATTTAATACATGCTAATTTTGGAGTTTATGTACATTTTGCATGGTACAATTTGCATGATGTATTTGATGCTTAAAACTTGGTTTTACATACTTAAGTTCATGAATATGTAGCAATGAAAATAAATTTGCATTTAATTGGTACATTTTGCATTCAATCATTCCTATAATGTTAGTAGAGGATTCTTAGGTTTTGTTTAAATTTGTTTTGTCTTGAATTATTTAAAATGAATCTATTAAAATTGCAAATTACAAAATGCGAGGTTTGCAATTTGCATTTGAATGAATCTTATAATTCGATGTAGATGTCTAAAACAATGATAACTTAAAATTGTATTATAAAATATGGTATGTACATTTTGCATTCATGTATAGAAAGGCTACTATGGATGTCAGTTGATAATTAACTTTTAATATAAAGTTGTTTGAATACACATTTACATAAGTTAGACAAAATTGCATTATAAAACATGGCCCACAATTTGCTTGATGCATGCACAGTTTGATGCTCTTAAATGTTTTACATATTTGCATTTAGTTGGTACATTTTGCATTCAATCATTCCTATAATGTTAGTAGATGATTCGTAGGTTTTTTTTAAAGGTGTTTTGTCTTGACTTATTTAAAATGAATCTATTAAAATTGCAAATCACAAAATGTGAGGTCTATATTTTGCATTTGAATGAATCTTATAATTCGATGTAGGTGTCTAAAACAATGATAACTTAAAATTGTATTATAAAATATGGTATGTACATTTTGCATTCATGTATAGAAATACTACTATGGATGTCAGTTGATAGTTAACTTTTAATATAAAGTTGTTTGAATGCACATTTACATAAGTTAGATAAAATTTCATTATAAAACATGACCCACAATTTGCATGATGCATTCATGGTTTGATGCTTTTAAATGTTTTACATATTTGGATTTAGTTGTGTTGTGGCCACCAACAACCCCCCTCCCGATGAAGTGTTATTTCTAATACTAAATAAGTGGGGACCCTCAGTAAATTTTTTTAAAAAATCAATTAGTGTTATATTTCCTTTTAGATGAAACTTACAATATCATGGACTTAGGAAAATACCTTTGAAGAATCTAAAAACCTAAGTTTCATAATGAAGAAAGTAAATTCACTCCTTAAGAGATATCACATCACAAAAAGAATGATAGGGTACCTTATAATGAGTTAAAATGATAAAAAACGCGATATTGCGACGCAAAACTTCATCGCATCGCATACATTAAAGAAACACACACATTGAAAAACTTTAAAATCACCGATATGTGATATCGCATATCGCGCATTGCAAAAATCACATGAATTACACATAAGGATTATAATGATTAAGTGATCTGCGATATTGCGACATTGCGATACTGCGATACTGCGAAGTTGCGATGTTGCGATATTGCGATACTGCGACCTTGCGATAAAACAACACGATGAAATTGCGATAATGCGATACAGCGATCTGCGATATCGCAAAGCAAAATTGCAGGACCTCTCCATCGCAGTTGGTTCTAGCTCATTATTCAAGAAAACTTTTTCTAAGCCAAGAATTGGTCATGCATTTTAATGCGAATTAATGAGTTGTTGCCAGTTGTTAATGAAGTATGGTGTTGTGTATTTCGAAGAACTAGTTCACATAAGTTGGCATGTTTTGCATATCCTCAGCATTTAAAGTTTTCTTGTCATTATTTTTTTTATCATTACTTCCACCTCAAATGTAAACTGCAGGAACGAAGGACAAAGCGTTATACAAGGCAGTATGTAGAAAATTATGAGGAGGAAAGGCAACACTCCAATGTCCATTTCGGAAAGCACACCTAATCCACTTAAGGGAAAGAAAGAGCCACAGAACTCTTCTGAAGCATCCATCACAGATTTCTCATATACAACCATGGTTGAATGGGTATTGAACGATGCTGATACCAGAAACAGACAATTTAATGCTCAGGGTCAGGAACTCACAGAATCACTATTTTTACAAATTTTGAGCTTTATACCCAATGAGAGAAAAAGGCGCAAGAAGCGAAAAACGCATCAGGGAAGCCCGGATCAAGAAACAGAGGCAGTTTCCGATGCGCGATTAGCACTAATCACGCATTGCTGAGAAAACTTGCTCGAAAAGGAAGGCTCCTAATTACTCAGTCACCTGCATGCCCCGAAAATTGCAAGAAAGCAATGATAGAAACAAACTGGAAAAATAAAACTAAAGGAAAAGCAGAAGCAGTCCAAGGGTTAACCAAGTTGAAATGGGATTATTACCAGGTATACATGGTAATGCCACATAGTCATTGGATGACTCTCAAGTATATCATCAATTTTACTGAGAAGATAATGCCAGCTCTTTTCGATTCTGTTTGCTTAACTCAACCAAAGACGGAAGACAGTCAGCCAACTCCACTCAGGAAAATACTAAATGCTTGCGACATTAAGGAGCAAATTTAGAAATAGTTAGATATTAGATTTAATTTTAGAAATAGTTTTGCTTAGAAAGAGGATGGTCATTTAAACTGAATCCTAAATTTCTGTAAATAAGTTATTTAGTTAGTAGTATTTAAACCCTTCTCATGAATTTAGAGAAGGGTCTAGAAATTTATCAAAAACTTGTCCTCAGAACATGCACTTTTGCATCCTCAGAGGAGGTTTTGGTGAATGAATGGAACATGGTTTAATTGATATTTACATTTGATATCTACTACTGATGTTGAACTTCTGTACTCTTAGTGGATGTTAAATCAAGGAGAGATAAATCAATTGTCGCTTGAAGCTCATGAGTAGGACTAGTTATAAATGGTACTTTTATATCTTAATCATTTCTGCTTATGTGTTAAAGTGATATTCAGTTTTCATTTGTTTATATATTACAGCATGGATGCCTGAGTTATCATTTGGTACTTTTGTACAGTGATAACTATTTGTTTATGCTTAGTGTATGAATAGCTCATTTATGCGATAAGTTTTCACAGTTGTTTCGTCTAACTTCTTATACGAAGTAGTTCATCTTTATTGAATCCTTTTCTTATAATAGTTGAATGATCTTTATTACCAGTTATTGTTTGAAATCTTTTTAGATCGCATAAAAGAAAGATCACACCCCGAGTTAGCACAAATTTTGATATTTTTTTTGTTTATTAGAATACAACAGCATAGCATTAGATTAGAATTAGGATAGAAGTATTCCATTTAGAACAGAAATACCCATCTTTCTCACACACACACTAAATTGGGAAACTGGTCCCATATCCCCAGTCGGACCCGCTATACCAAACGGATAAGGATCTGCCAACCAAGGTCCAGACTGGGCGGGTATCCCCCTTGTTGTTGCCCTGATTTTCGGGGCCTTCAACATATTTGGCGCTAGAAGGAGGGCCTGAACTATGAATGGAAAGTAAATCCAAATCAAAATACCATTCTGAGAGTAAATCGCCCTCATCATCTCCCCTGACTTCTCCATTACACTTAAATCCAGAGTTAGAAGTCGCCAAAGCATCAACCGCTACTACAAATCCTGACATTTCAGAACAATTTGTTATTGAACCTCCTAAAATCGAATCTCTGATTCACAAACTTCAATGATTTTCCATTTCCCCTCAAAGATCTGATAAATCTCAGGGCAGCGTGACTTCGTAGCATAACCCTGCTCATCCCCTGACCAGATTAAAGAGTGAAAAGTTTGGCATTCGGCCAACCGAATTACCTCTTCCCAAAAGGAAAAGAGCAAGGAAGTCACCTAAAGGGTCCAACAGCAAGACTCTTTCATCAATATCATCCATCTCAAACTCTCCACCGCGAAGTCAACCATCCACTCCTCCACTCCAGACCATTATCAATCCACCCAGTGGAATCCCTACAACTCCTCGTCAATCATCCGCGATCATAATAACCTCATCTTCTCAACCACAGGGATCATCTTCTGCAAATCCCCCTGTTAGCAGTTCAACAATGGCCCAGTCTCCATGGAACAACCCTGGGCAGTCTTAATGCCTGCACCCTTGAGTCAAATACCGGCCCATCCTGAGAAATGGCTGCCTAAGTTCAATCTCGAGGCAGGCATGCTAGCAGAAGAGCACATAAACAACTTTATGCTATCCATTAACCTCAACGGGGTTACTAATGAAGATGTTGTTGTTCGAATGTTTCCTTATACTCTGCAAGGAACAGCCAGATCGTGGTATTTCTCATTACCCTTTGGATCTATTACCAATTGGGACATCTTCCAAGACCAATTCCTAACCAAGTTTGGTGACGACAGGTCTACGGAAATGTTAATCAATGACCTATCCAACCTTAGGGTTGAATCTAGAGAGCCTATCAAAGACTTCAATCTACGTTTCAATAAAATTCTAAACAAAATTCCTACTACTTCCCAGCCCAGTGAGGAAGTGCGATGTGAATGGTATATCATTGCATTACCATCAAACATAGCAATCTTCGTGGACAGGGCTAATAAAACAACCCTAGCCAAAAATATGAAAGAAGCCATAGCATTAGAGAAACGTATAATAGCCTTAGAGAAGAAATCCGTGATAGAAGAACGTAAATATAAGAAGGTCACCTTCAAAGAAGAGTCCAAGAAGAAACAAAAAAAAGATCCATTTGATTTGGAGGGATTGCAAAAAGTTCTGAAGACCATGTCCAATGAAATGGTCGACATAAAAAATCAAGTAGCAGAAACTTCTTCAAAAAGGCCTTACAGAGCTTTTAGAAGAGGCCCGTCAACGGATTCAAGGCCACCCAATGCTATAACAAGTGCCGAATCCGAGGAAGAGGAAGACGAAATTGCCACTGAAGGGAAAACCAATGATGAAGAAGTTGTACAATTACAAGGAATGTGGAATTTCATCCTCCCACAAGAGGAAGATCAAGAAGTATTCCCAATTAACACACGAAGTAGAAATAAGCTTGGTCCTCCCCAAACTACCCCAAAACCAAAGAGCGCAAGCTCTGCAACAAAGGATAAAGTCGTAACAAATAAAACGACATCTAAAGCGACTCAAACTAGCCCAGTCCAAACAAATTCACCTACTCCATCTAAAACGTTGATCGTTTCGGATGAAATGGAGTACAATATTATAGAAGACATGAAAAATACTAGGGCCAACATCACTCTGTACGAATTGAGCAAGCTAAAGCATCAACAAAAGATAATGATTAAAGAATTACATGCTGTGCCAGTTGCACCTTTGCCTGCCGTTGTAATTTCTCAAGCTTCTCAGAACATGGGAAGACCTCCAACTAATATGACTAACAAAATTGATCCAAATGACATCACTTTAATTGGAGGAAGATCGAGATCTCATACTCCCCCTTTTCTCCTTACTTATGAAATTTTTAACAAAAATGTACATAATTGTTTAGTGGATTCAGGTGCTTCATCGAATATTTTACCAAAGTCCATATGCACCAAATTAAACGTTCAACCACAGAAATCCGTTGTTCGCATAGTTCAGCTAGATCAATCTCAAGTTGAAGTGAACTAAATCAAGTAACCATAAGGTTGTCATCCAACCCGAAGGTATGTGAAGTTATTGACATTTTAGTCGTTGATATCCCTGAATTTTATGGCTTAATTCTTTGCAGGGATTGGTTAGAAAAACTGCATGGATACTTCGCAACTGACGGGTCGCACATGTGGCTGCCTTACAATGGTAAGCCAAATCAAATAAAAGTTGAACGAGAATTACATCAGAAGTACATAGTAACGGAATTAGAGGGGGAAAATGAACCAGTAGCATATAACAATAGCATGATTGGAAATTACTCAGTTGATTCTTTTCTCGACAATTTTAATGCTCATACGTCACCTTATTTAGAACATTATGTTTTATCCCAAAGTTGAAATTTTTTCTCAAACGGATAGTTCAAAATGTATCAATTTTTTAGATAGACCTGTAAATAAATCTTTGTTTTGGAAATTATTTTTTGATGGTTCTAAATCTAACGAAGGAGCAGGAGTAGGATGCGTGCTAATTAGTCCAGAAGGAGATCAAATCATGTTAACATGCAGGCTCGAATTTGATTGTACCAACAATACAACAGAATATGAGGCTTTAGTCCAAGGGTTGTACAAAGCAATTGGGCTAGACATAAAGTACCTCCAAGTCTTCAGAGACTCTGAAATTGTAGTTAGACAGGTACGGAATACTATACATTCCTTATCAGGTCATTTAAAACACTATCAATCTTTAGTTCAAGATCTGACTGAGCATTTTATAGCATTCAATATTTCATCAATTCCTAGACTCCAGAATACAAGCACTGACCTTTTAGCTAACGTAGCTTCTAAGCTCATTCCTTCCAAAGATTTTAGTCCAGATAGATTCTCAATAGAATTAATCTTTAGACCTTCTATTCCTAACAACATCACAAATTGGAGAATATTCAATGATGATCCTGATATCGTAAATTTCCTTACTTCTGAAGGATCCTACTCCAACCAAATAATCGACGAAGATCAACATGATTGACAATTACAACGAGATAGCACTAACAATGCTATACCTAAATCAGTGGTCAAGTTAGAATACCTGTACAATTTGAAAGATCGATTTAAAGGTCTACGAATTCAAAGCTCCAAAGTTCAGCTTTGAATTATGAATTAGTAAACCTAGGAACTGATGCCAAACCCCAAAACATAAATCTAGGCCTTGGCCTAGCCCCTGAAGAAAAACTAGCATATATTCGTCTTTTGAGACAATACAAAAACGTTTTTGCTTGGAACTATGATGAACTCAAAACATACGACGCTTCTATCATCCAACATACTATTCCAATGACCGATAACGAAAAACCTGTCCAACAAAAATTGAGAAAGATTCATCCCAACTTAGAAAATCAGATAAAAACCGAACTCAATAAGTTGTTGAAATCCAGGATAATCTTTCCCGTCAGACATTATAAATGGGTCTCCAATATGGTACCTGTTAGAAAGAAAAACAGAGATATTAGAATTTGTATTGACTTTCGCAATATTAACAAAGCCTGTCAAAAAGACAATTTTGACTTACCACCTATGGAGCAGATATTGCAGGCAGTGGCAGGCTCAGAATTAATGTCTTTCTTGGATGGATTTTTAGGATACAATCAAGTTTTGGTACATCCTAATGATCAATTGAAGACCACATTCAGAACTAAATGGGGCACATATGCATATCGAAAGATGCCATTTGGTTTGATTAATGCTGGTGCTACATTTCAAAGAGCCATGCACATTGAATTTAAAGGTTTAGTCAATAAATCTGTAGTAATTTATTTGGATGATATAACCGTGTATTCCAAGAAATGAAACGAACATCTCAAAGATTTGAAACAAATCTTCCAACGATGTTTAAGGTATGGAATTTCACTTAACCCAAAGAAATCTTTTTTCGCATTAAGTGAAGGGAAACTTCTAGGATTCATAGTGTCAAAATCTGGAATTCACATCGAATCTGATAGAATTAAAGAAATTTCTGAAATATCCCTACCTCATAACAAAAAATCCATGCAATATTTCCTTGGTCAAATCAATTTTGTAAAGAGATTTGTTCCAGATTTTTCATGAATTGTATCTCCTTTACAAACTATGATAAAAAAGAACTCTACCTTTAAATGGGGCCAAGATGAACATGAAGCGTTCAACTTGATCAAACAGCCTATTATTAATGCTTCATCTTTAGCAACTCCAAATTTTTCAGAGCCTTTTATTTTATACACATTTGCCTCAGATAGGTCATATCCTGCGATACTCACTCAAACAAATCAAGAAAAGGCGGAAGCACCAATTGCTTTTTTAGTTCAAACTTGCAGGGTGTTGAATTAAATTACTCAGATGTGGAGAAACAGGCTTATGCTGTTTTCAAAGCAATCAAATACTTCAAACCTTTTCTACTCAAAACCCATACTAAAATTATAGTACCGTTTCCAGCGGTAAGGAATCTTCTAGTACAAAAGGATGTGGGTGAGAAGAGGGCCAATTGGGTAACTGCCTTACAAGAATATGACATAGAAATTAAACAAGCAAACATTGTAAGAGGTCAAGGCTTTTGCAAAATGCTGGCTGGAGCGTCGCAAATTTCTGAAATTCCATCTGTAGAGGTGCAAGTGTGCGAGGTAAGCCTAAACGATGAAGAGTCATTATACACTGATATCATTTATTATCTTAAGAATGGATATGCTCCTGCATACCTCGATCATACTAAGAAAAGAGCTCTAAGGTTGAAAGCCAAACAATATCAGCTCATAAATGATATTCTTTTTAGAATGAATTACGATTATGTTCTCCTTAGATGTCTTGATAAATCTTAAGCTGATAAAGTTTTGCAGGAACTCCACGGTGGGCCAGCAGGCGGGCACTATGCTGGAGATGCTACTGCACATAAAATCTTGCGCGTAGGGTATTACTGGCCCACGTTATTCAAAGACTCACACAGTTACATGAGGAAATGTCAAGTCTGCCAAACTACTGCTGGGAGACAAAAGAAGCCATCCTTACCACTACAACCAGTTAACATCGACCAACCTTTCAGTCAGTGGGGATTGGACATAATAAGTGAGATCGTTCCTCACTCTTCCAAGCAACATAGATATATCCTTACAGCAACAGATTATTTTACTAAGTGGGTAGAAGAAATTCCACTCAAGATAGCTAATGCTGAAAATATCATTGAGTTCGTAGATCAATTTATAATCACCAGGTTTTGATTACCTTCTGCTTTAATGTTTGATAATGCATCATACTAAGCTGGAAATGCAATGACTAAATTTGCACTTAAAAGAGGATTCAAACTTAATATTCGGCCAATTATTACCCACAGGGCAATGAGTTAGCCGAGCCTACAAATAAAAACCTGATCAGGATTATCAAAAGAACAGTAGACCAAAACCATAAAAATTGGCATAAATCCTTAATATACGCTTTATGGGCAGACTGAATAACGAGAAAAGCTTCCATCAGCACATCTCCCTTTAATTTAGTTTATGGGAGAGAAGTGGTTCTTCCGACTCATTTAGCAATTCCTTCTTTGTCTCTAGTTCAATACATTGATGAAGT